>WJFA01002053.1:0-17711 GCA_009870155.1 Pseudobourletiella spinata
CACACACACACACACTCAAGTTTCGTAATTACATTTTGCACATTCAACCATCGCGAGCGCACGAAGTGGTCTCATGTGGGCCCCGCTCTTTTACGTCTGTCATGTAATCATAACGTAACCAATACAAGTCCAAGTGGACAATGTGTGGGCCACTCATATAGAGTCACCTCTTCTTTTAAGTGTCCAGTCGCAGTCATGCTGAGAAAAAAAATCAGCCTAACTAACTGGATTCTGTCCCAAACTTTTGCTAACCCACTGACCATATTTAGGAAGAACTGCAAATGCCAAAAATTACGTCTTCTCTCGGTCCCCTCACAAACATCATTTGTAAAGAACTTCCTTCTTTGGAACTGGTTGGTTACAAACAATCCAATTTTCGCTCAAATCCACCTTCGTCAATCCTCTTTCCCGCCGCCGTAACCCTCATCATCATCATCATGATAAACGATGACAAACAAAACATTTTCAACGCACTTGGAAAATTATACACTGCCTTGCCTTTTCCCATGAGAATTAGTTGAACAACCCATACAGTAGGGAAGATGACGATGAGCAAAATGCTGTGTGTACAAATATTATTATTACTATTACATGAGCAAAATTGCAACACGCGGCTGGAAAACGTGTGTTTGTCTGTGTGTGAGTGTGTGTGTGTGTGTGTGAGAGTGTGTGTGTGTGTGTGTGTGTGTGTGTGTGTGTGTGTGTGTGAGTGTTTGAAGGTGCATGATGACGCATCGCACACAATAACATTATTTGAGAATGTCCGCCAACCGACCTTCTTGACTTTGCTCCAGGTTATTTTTCTTGTGCTCTCAAACTTTTGGTCTTTCCAGTCCGCCGCCCAGGACGGCCCTCATCTTTGGCACGGATGATGATGCTGCGCGGTATAGTGGAACGAATTTCCCTCGCTACGTCGCTACGGGAACTGCCATCAAATTTACCCTCGCCACCATGGAACCCATTTAAAATTGAGTGTAGAGAGTCTGAGAAGATTTCCTTTAGAGAGGCGATTATCCAGACCGGTGTGTGTGTGTGTGAGTGTGTGAGTGTGTGTGTGTGAGTGAGTGTGTGTGTGTGAGTGTTTGTGTTTGTGTGTGTGTGTGTGTGTGCGTGTGTGTGTGTGCAAGACCTTGCGTTCAAATCTGGTTTAACCACTGTTTCTATTTGCATTACTATGCTCTGTGAGAATTGCTCCCGTGGCTTCTATTTATTAGTTTCTCACCAAACCTCGACTCCCCACCATATAATAACAATAATACAATATTATATCTGATATCTCATACAGCACAAACTAACATCATGAGATCTATTATATGACGACCACAACAAATAATTCTCATTTAATTAGTGTTCTACTGAGTAACACACTCATGGCGCTAACGCGTACATACTACTATTCTCTACCGGAGACTACTATCATACAATTAAAAGAGCATATACACCCAAACGAAAGTGGAACAATCTTCCCAAGCCCAGTAGTATAGTAATAACAAGCGCATAGTCCCACGGTCGACGTACAAAAAACTATAAAGGCCGAGCTGTTCCAGGGCTCTCTCACACTCAGTCAGTCAGTCAGTCAGTCAGCTCACCACCATAATTCCGCCGTTCCAATGCGTTATCGCACTTGTTGGAAAAATCAACACACTACCCAACAAACACCTATCCACCTACACTACTGCCTTCACAAGGTTCCGTGCAAAAACAAACTAGTATGTCCTTCCACGTGGAAAGCCGACTGGAAAAAGTTTAAATCCGGCAGGAGGAGAGCTCGCAGCATGATCATCGTCATCATCATAATGTTTATTTGTGGACCGCAAACTGTACTGTGTACTAAATATATGCCTATTCTGAAGTCAAACTACTGAAGTAACGTGGATGGATAAAACCACAGCCGCCCAGTCACTGCCACGGCAAGGTCCGTCCATACACACGCCCACACATGCAGTCCATGAGACTTGCAATTGAAATAATGATGATAACCCTTTGGGGTTCATCTTTCCAACATGCTCATCGTCATCGGCACTGACCCGTCCGCTCCGCCCGTTCTTTTACATTGACTACATTCTTGCAATAATGCCTGTGATTCTGTGATGATCTTCACGTTTCATTGCATTATTGCGGATGCTCAACATCCCAATTTTCCTCTTCCCTTTTCACTCACTCACTCACTCCCAAGAGTATTGGATGCGTCTATAAATAATGATGTGGTAAAAAAATAAATAATGGACACTGGCGCGCAGCAGCTCATTTCATGATGCCTGCTTCTAGTTCACTCGCATTTCACGCTCACTTCTGTGGTCGTTGTGTGAACATGTACATATATGTCTTGACTATATATTCTTACCGTCATCGTCGTCGTTGTGACGACTGTTGCTAGGCGAAGGTGTACCGTGTGTGTGTGTGTGTGGAAGGACATAGGCCAGTTATAACTCTTCAAATTGCTTTTGTTGCCACGACGAAGAATTGTTGTGAAGTAAGACCTTGCAGAGGTTCTACTACGGCTCTTTCCCTTCCTTCTCTGTCTCTGACTTTTATTATTTCCCTTACTCACATTTTTTTCCCAACTTTACTCCCAGTCAGCCTATCCTATGCTTTACCAATTGCCATCCGTGATGCCATTGAATCCTTATGTTTGTGTGTGTGTGTGCATTGTGAGAATGGTTTCCCTTACAATATCCTCCTCTGATTGTGTGACGTCTTTGATACATTAAAAGTCTGCTTATTGTCGCGGAACATGTGTGGACTTTTATTGGCGAGACACATTTTAAAAAGGACACAAATTTTTTTTCTATTCCATTATTGATTGGGGAAGAAGATTATAACTGTTTCCCAAAGTCATTTATATGAGAGGGAGGGCGGGGGAAAGGGAGAGGATAGCGCACGGAGGATAATAATGATTTGTGCAGATTGTGGTGTGCGCATGTATTTGCATGCCTTGGCGGGCTGTAGCGTGTGGGGTGCATATGCCTGTGTGTGTGTATGTATGGGTACATGTGTGGTCGCGCATTGCAGTAAAAGTGCATGACATGGTCACGGTTGACCACTGTAATGGCATACACAAAGTGCGGAGATGCATCACGAATTTGTTTCTATTTACATGCCACATATGAAGGGTATATATTGGGGATTGAGAGAGGATGCGCGCGCGGCGGCGGCATCTTTTTCACTACGACTACGACTACACACTTTAATATTATTGTATTACTAGCGGATTTGCCCACGCGTTGCGTGGGGCCAAGGGGTTTTTTGCAATACAGGACATTGTACGGGGTGATGTTAAGCCTTTGGTTTTTTAGCAATGTAACTTGTTTATGCTGCGTAAGTATTCATATTTATCTATTTATCTGATCTATCACATTTTAACCCCTTTGCTTCTCGAATACAACCGGCTTGTGCCCATTTTCCGTCGTCTGGTAGACCTTCCGGACTTTATACCACGTGCTTTAGTTGGTACTGCATTTGTGCATGGGATGTGTGTGAATATTAGAGGTTTTCATGCGTCAGTGAAGTGAACCTATTGCTGAGATATGTTGTCCTGCTTTATGCAGTGATTAAATTGCCATGAAGTAGCGATTACTTATTTCCAGTAGTTGTCCTTGTATCTGTAGTGCACATCGGTGCAACGCATGTGTGTCGCACTGACGTGAATTCGGTGTTGACATTTGTCCTCCTGCCTCAAGGAGTACATAGATTGGGATAAGTAAGCCATGTCGTATCTACAATGTATCATTTCGCATGTGTACTGCACATTTGTCCGTAATCTTTATGTCGGAGTTGCATTTGACTACGAGACATTCTCTGTTTTGAATGCGGTGTTGACATTTGTCGTCGTGTTCTCAACAGTTAATCCGTTACCGTGAACAAGCCATGTCGTGGTTAAAATGATCCAAGTCACAGGTGTCGTGTAGGTGTTTCTGGTTTTTGCTCGCATTTCCTGTATGTGACATTGTCTGCTTAGGATGACGCACTGCCGTGAATGTGGTGTTGAAATTTGTCAACGTGTTCTTAGCAGTTAATTCGTCACTGTGAACCAGCGATTTCGTACTTAAAATGATCCGTGTCGCATGTGTCGTGTAGATATTTCTGTGGTTTTTGCTCGCACTTCCATGTATGTGGCATTTTCTGCTTTGCATGTCGCACTGACGTGAATGCGGTGTTGACATTTGTCCTCCTGTCTTAATGCAGACGCAAGGCAAATGTGCATGTCCATGTCAGGTTTCATTTGTCCCTGCCACATACAATGCTGTAACGTTTGTCCATTATGTGCTGCTGTGACGTGTGCATAGGTCCTACATGTTGCTGTGACATGTTCCCATGTGACATGTATTACTGTAACGTTTTTCCACTGTTAAAGTCGCATGCTTTGCTTTTACATGTGCCATCGTATCCAGTGATGTTGTTATGCTACATTTGTTCCCATCATATGTTTTGCTGCGACATTTGTGCATGTCCTTCGTGTTGCGGGTTCCATGCGTTGTTGTTACATCTGTCTTTGTATTCAGTGCTTCAATTTGTCCATGTCGCATGTGTTGCTGAGACATTCCATGTTTGCAAGTCAAATAATACAGACATACATGATGCTTGGATACAGAGGGCGAGGTCATCTATATTGTACATAAAGTTGGGGTGACGGAGGTCACCAGTGTGGGTCATGCGCAAAACACACTTGGAAGTCATACTATGTGGAGGATGCGATTTGGACATGTGAGATACTGGGATGGTGACGTCGTCAACACTGTTGTTACAAGGGATGATGGAGGTCAGCAGTTAATTGCACGACAACTTGCATACTCATGTAGTTACGCATAAGTATGTCCGGCTTTTATCATGCATACATGCAGTACCATATTATGTACCACTATGACGTAGTTTGATTGACTACAGTATGTACATGTCATGTACAACACGCAGGGGATCTATGCGCAAACATATGTGCGCATGTAATGCATACATGAAAGAAGTGTAGCGGAAAAGGAAAAAGCCTGGAAGGAGGCCGGAGCAGTTTGCAGAAGTCCAGCAGCAGTGAGACGGAGAAACAGTCAACATATGTACATGCCATGTAACGGGTGCAGGATTGAGGCGCTAAACTAAGATAGACGAGTTTCTTTATCATTTAAGATTATGTATGCCCTCCATAGTTTTTTTCACGTTGCCGCTTTTAGAATACAGTGCAAGGGGGGATGAGAGAGAGAGAGAGAGTGTTTTAAGAGGACAAGAGGTACAGCGTGCCGTATAGTTGTTTCCAATGTAAGTGCTGGTGAGGCTAGTAGTTTGCACTGTTGTGAGGATGCCATGAGGGAATGACCATAGGAGAGAGAAGAAGAAGAAGAATCATTTTAGAGGTTAAAAAAGTGGCTTTTCTTGGCATTGCAAACCTGAAGTGAGATGTTGAGAGATGGGGTCTGGAAGATAATTTGATATAAAAAGGAGCCTATACTGCTGGACTAAACCGTGAGTCGCTTCGTCGGGAGTGACTAAGACAGACGTGTGCGTGTGTGTATGTGTAATATCCAGTCGTGTAGGCGCCGCACTCACATCCCTCATAGATACTAACGTTCTAATATACAAAGACAATATGAAGGCTCTCGTAAGTTTCAACTTTATACATAAACTCATCATTATAACTGTGTGACAAATTGAAATGAATTATATAGGATAATTTAGAATGAGGATTGCAAGGATTTTTGGCTTGGAACTTTCCAGAGTGTCTGAGTAACGGTCGGTCGGTGGCGGAATCGGTGGTGTGTTAATAATGCGTGTGCATATGTTAAATCGGTAGGTGGCCCTTGCCCTTTGCGTGGCGCACGCTACTGCGCAGATGCCCTACGGGCTTGTTCCACCAGCACCCTACGACGTCCAGTATGGCTACCAGGGACCTTACACAGCGGAATTCTACGGGCCACAACAGTTCCGTTACCGACGGGAACCACCAGCTATGCAGATGCAGGTGCCCATGACTGGTGAGTCTATGATGAACCCGGTGGCAACTCAGGAATATTCGGGTCCAGCACAGGCTCAACAACAACAACCGGAGCAGACGCAGCAACCACCGCAGATGATGACATATCCCAACGCTCTGCTGACTTTGGAAGAGCTCGCCCGAACTCCACTGTTCCAGGAGTATGTGACGCTCCCGTTGTTCCGTCACTATTTGCCCTCTTTTAGTTTCCAGCGCTTTTTGGCGTCTCCACTGTTCCAGAAGTACTGGACGAGCCCGGTGTTCCAGCAGTTGTTCCGCGAGCCCGTGCTCTTTTACAAGTATATTTACCCAGCCTTCCAGCAGTTCCAGGCTCCGGAGTACCCAGCTCAGCAGTACCAAGCGGAGGAGATCGAGCCGGAACAGTACCAGGCTCAGCAGATTGTGCCCCAACAATACCAGGCTCAACAGATTGTGCCCCAACAATACCAGGCTCAGCAGATTGTGCCCCAACAATACCAGGCGCGCCAGTTCCAGCCTCAGCAATACCAGCAGATTATGCCAGCACAATACCAGCAGATTATGCCACCACAATACCAGCAGGCACAGCGGATCGTGCCCCAACAATACCAGGCTCAGCAGATCGTGCCCCAACAATACCAGGCTCAGCAGATGATGATGCCACCACAATCTTACCAGACATATGAGCCTCAATCGTACCAAACTGAGGAGCAGCAACAATACACCGCGGCTGCCGTCCCTCCCACCTACTACGAGCCTCGCCAACAAGTGGAAGTGCCTGAGCCAATCACGGAAGAGGTTGACTCCTACTTGCCAAGGCGTGCCGCCTTCAACTACTTCCCGCGCAAATTCAACTACTACCCACTTCAGAACACGGATGACCTCCCAGTTCATACTCTCAACAATAATAACATGATGCCGAATACTGAGTACACCCGCTACAAGTTCCCTGCACGCATGCCCTTGATTCCGAGGCAAGTACCCGTTGTGTACGGCAACAATGATATCGAGAGCGAGCCTAACTATGTGAGCAAACCAGCGACACCGATCGTTTACTTGGTGAGGCCCGATGAGGGGCGTGCCCCCATCAGCCCGATGCAGAATGCCGTGGTGACGAGACAAGTTGAGATTCCCATCAGGGTCCTCAAGGTGCCTGCACCCCGCCAACAATTGAATGCGGAGCAGTTCCTCGTGGAGAAGATCCTCAAGGCCCTGTTCATGCCCTCGGTGGCGGCGGAGGCGGCATTGGAGATGATGGAACCGGCGGGGCCCGTTGAGAAGGATGAGCCTTCCTTTGTCCCGGAGCTAATGACGGAGGATGAGACTTCCGTGGAGAAGATGGAGGCTCCGGAGGAGAGCGTGGAGGCCACTCCGGTCAAGATGACCCCACCGGAGAAGGCGGCGGAAGTAGAGACTGAAAGTAAAATGGCGGAGGACAAGACTGAGGAAACCATGGTGAAGATTGTGCCTTTGGTAAGTTTACTCGACTCAAAAATATCTGGACAGTTTGGCATTAACTTGTGGGGGTTTTGTAGACTACCGAAGACTCGGCAGTTGTGCCCGAGGAGATGAAAAAGGATGAGGCTCTCGTGGTGACCGAAGTCACGACAGAGGCCCCCGAGAAGATGGACATCCTCAAAATGATCACGGCCAACAAGAGATTTGCCCGGTTCAACAAGAAGCCGACGGGGCTGGAGAAGGAGAAGCTCATTGGGGCGGAGGAGCGAGCCATCAATTATTACAGGTATGACACGGCTGAGCCCAGCCAGCCGGAAGTCACCGTCGTCACCGTCCACAAGCGCTCCGAGGACATGGCTCCGCTCGACTACAAAACGACGGAGGGCGATGGAGTCCACTCCGTCCCCCTCACCCGGGATGAAAATAGCTGGTCAAAGTTCCCCGAGGTCACGGCGGGCAACGTGGAAAATCTCAAGGGTAACGACGAGGACCAGAGCTACAGCGTCGCCTAGGGAACTCTCCACAGCCGACGCCATCTTGATCTTCAGTAATGAACTGTCATAACAGTTGATTCTCACTCGGCAATATGAACTAGCGATTTGCGGGATTGCGTATTATTATGGTGATAATTTCAGTTTTGGCGGAGATGCGATATTGGAGGGAAAATCAAAGGAGTCGAAGAATCCGTGATAAATTTCAGTGATATAAAATCTGTAATCTTAATTCTTCTTTCTTGTGTTTCCTATCCATTGTTATTAAACGATATAATTATTGTCATTTTCTAATTATTGTTATTTTCCAAATTGGACGGAATTGCGTATATTATTCGGTTTTTATTACATTATTACATTAGTGTTGTCCTTGTCTTTGTCACGTTTCTCTTGGCATTGTTGTGTGGTGTGCGGATTATTAAAGGAATACGTAATTTTACGTAGTCAAGTCCGGTAGTCTAGTCGATGCGGACCATTGAAAACTACTCTAGATGATTCTCAACCATGCGTAGCGCCGAGCGGGAAACCTTGAGAAAGACGGGAGTCATGTTTCTCGCATTCAAAATTTGCATTTTTTTCAACGGTTTTACTTTTGTGTACCGTACTAGAAGTGAAAGTCATTTTGAGAACGGAGGATCATAAATTGTCGGGCCATCATTGTTTTCTGACAATTATTTCTAGAATACTCTGAAATCATATTTTCCGGCGATTATTTCTAGAACCTTCTGAAGTCATATTTTCCGGCGATTATTTCTAGAACATTCTGAAATCATATTTTCCGGCGTTTATTTCTAGAACCTTCTGAAATCCTATTTTCTGGCCATTATTTCTAGAATCTTCTGAAATCCTATTTTCTGGCCATTATTTCTAGAATCTTCTGAATCATATTTTCCGGCCATTATTTCTAGAAACTCCTGAAATCATATTTGCCGGCGATTATTTCTAGAATCTTCTGAAAACATTTCAAGTGTGATTATTTGTCGTCGTAAGATCGGTGAACTCTCGTTGAGTTAGTGTGCAGCAGTCCAAGACTCCATAGAATTTCACTTTTTTTTGGGTGAGTTGAATAATTTACTTTGTGTTAAAGAATGCGCGGAATGTTCTCAAGGTATTAAATACTTTAAGCCTCTATAACTTTCACTGAAAAGCATGGAGGCATTCACGTGCTTAATCCGTGGCGTAATTTATTCATGTTTTCACATTATTAATTCCTGGAATAATTTAAATTTAGAATTCTGTCCCCCTCCTTCTTCGCTGTTTCGTGTTGACTGGTGTACGTACTTACTGCTGAAGGGATCCTCGTTCACAAAAGGGTTTTGAGAATGCGGAAGAAGAGTAAACCGATTAAGTCTCCCCCGCCTCGGTTGTCCTCGTCATCGTCATCAACATCAGCATCATCGCCCGGGCGAGAATTACCGACTGTGGGAAGGTCAGTTGGAAAGCCGGGAGGTGACGGTGAAGCTCCCACAGTCACTTCTTCGAGCGGAAAAAACTCGGTGACAGGATTACATCATGGTCGTCGTGGGAAATTGAAACGCCGGCGACTCTCCTCGTCGGCGTCCTCATCATCAAGTTCAGGAGATTGTGAAAACGTTAACGTGAGATTTTGATTATTTTCGACGTTGCTCCCCGTTTCTGAGTGAAGAATCACACAATCTTTGATACTGTGGTTTGTTTTGTGTTTGTGTCCAGGATCCGAAATTCCTCCCTTTGCGAGCCATTCTGGCGCACTCGGGCATTGTAAGCTCTTTGAAATTCAGCCCGAATGGACATTGGCTCCTCAGCGGATCCCTGGATAAAACGATCAAAATCTACGGGGCTTACAGTGGGCATTTGAACCGGACGATTACGGGGCATTCGAGGGGAGTGCTGGGTGTGGCCTGGTCACCCGACAGTCGCTTCCTCGTCTCCGCTTCGGATGATACCAAGTTGAAAATGTGGTCCCTCACCACGGTAGGTAGGGAAACTTGAGCCGCTTTTCCCCGAATTTCTCATCAGCTCCTAATTGGATTTCTCACATGTGTATATGTGGTAGGGGAAATGCCTCAAGAGTCTCGTGGGGCATGTGGGGAGCGTCTTCTGTTGTGATTACAGTCCGGACTCCACTCTGATTGCATCTGGAGGGGTAAGAAAAAAAACTATTCGAATTCTCCCGCACTCCCGTTAATGGAACAACAGCTCTCCGGGATTTTCCAGTGTAGTACAAAGTACAATATGCTAATCAAATGTTTCAATTCACAGTTGGACTCGACGGTTCGTCTTTGGAATGCACGGAACGGGAAGCTGATGCAGACATTCTCTCAAGATAATCCTCCACGACCATTGTCATCCGTTCACTTCAACTTGGACGGTGGCCTGGTGCTGTCTACCAACTATTCCAATGTTTGGTAAGTGTGTGGGACGAGGAAATATGTTTGATTAGTTCACTTAAAGGTATACAACTCATTCCGGTTCTAATCCGCAGCCGCATCTGGGACACCAAGTCGGGGCGGTGCGTGAGGAAATTAAGGGATGGGATGAGCGCCTCCTGGATCTCCTTCGGTACATTTTCCCCCAATGGGAAGTACGTCATGGCTTGCCGGATGGACGGAACGATCCGCCTGTACGACCTGAGCACGGCCAAATGTGTCAAGACGTACGCTGTGGGACACAATAACGAATGCTACCGGCTGGGAGCTGAGATTTACCCGAGTGGAAATAAGGTACTTTTCCAAGAATGACATCAGCTGTGCCTTCTCTTCTCTGTGTGTCCTTCCGGCTGAAGTAATTTGACATTATTTTCTTTGCTATTCACAGTGGATTGTTTCGGGGTCGGAGGATCATTCTATTTACATTTGGGACCTCCAGACCACCATGCTGGCTCAGAGGCTCTCGGGACACACTGGTATTGGCTCCACTGAATTTTTTTCTTTTTTTAAATTACCCGCTGTGGAAACCCCGCGTAATTAATTAAAAGTCCTCTCTTTGGAGACAGGGGAATACAATTATAAACACAATTATTCAACAATTACCATTCTAATTACAAATTAGAAGGGATCCCGTCAACACATTATATGAGGTCTCTTAAGTGCCGTTGCAATTTGCCTCCAAGTAGTAAAGCAGAAATAATTGGATGTTGCTCGGAATTTGTGGCTCACATAAAAAAAGCGGAGGAGCCCCCGTTTTTACATTCTCTTCGAGCTTGATTGAGAAATTTTTAAATGTGTTTGACTAATTCCTGTTGTTTTTTAATTTTATTATTTTGTTATTTATTTAATAATTTTTGTTAATTCCTGTCCTATAATTTTTTGTTTCTCTTTTCGTGACAGACGCGGTGATGACAGTGGCTTGTCACCCCACAGCCAAGATTATTGCGTCCGGATCCAAAGACTCGACGGTTCGGCTCTACTGCGGTCAGGATGAAATCGGAAGATATTCCTACGGCTAATCAAAATTCTCATAGCTAATGTTCTAATGTCGATGGATTTGTCCATATCAATATGATTTTTATGGAAATTTCCTACATTTTGTTAAAAAATTATTGGGAAAGCAGTAGGAAGTTGACGACATTGTTAGATTAAGGGCTTTGCTAATTACCTTTAGTCTGTATAAACGTGTGAAACTTCCGTGCGTGTTTGTTGTACTGTTGTTGAACCGTGACCAGGGTTGTTTGTTTGTTGAGCTGAGAAATTTGGCGGGAAATTTTTGGATTTTTTTTTGTTGAAGATTTTGTCGTAACAGCACTGATTTCATTTGGTGCTAGGCTGAGTGGTGATGGCATCGTAATGTGCCAACCACGAATAGCAAACCTACAGCACAAACAAATAAAATCTAGTGCTCTTACATGATTTGAGTGTGTTTTTGTGTGTAGACGAATTTTGTAAAAACTTGTGTGAATGTCTGACTGACTGAGGGCTTCACAAATGGAGGGTTTTGATCCTCGTGATAACCCATTCTGGATCCAATTCCATGACAGTGCGGAGCTTAAATACGTTTTTCACGCTCTTTACCCCTGTGGGATGAAATGCGGAGAAAATGTTGGAAGAAACATTCGATATTAGCAAACTTTGCCTCCATTCTTGTTGAAAAATTCGTGTTCCTAAACGGATCGTTCTTGAGTTTCAAGGGTGTGGTTCTTCCGTGTACTCATTTTCCCATATGAATTTTGTAGTACAGTATCACTCACACTCTGCGAGTCTGGGTTGATTCCATTTTTATGTAATTGTAATTGTAATCCCCAGGGCTTCTGGAATTACGTGTTAAGTTATGCCTCATTTATTCCTGTTTAATCCTATTGACACGGAGGAATACTACTTAGATCTGAGATGTGAGTAGCTTTGAAGTTGTAAAATATGATTTTGACATTTTTTTTCGTAAACATTTTGTTGTAAACCCTCCTGTCACTCTGTGACAATTTCCTTGCTGAAAGTATGGGCGGCAAAATAAGTTTTTGAACACGGATTTTTTTGAAATGGGACAGCTCTCTTTTGATGCTCTTTTTCGTCCGTCGTCGTCGCCTTCCCCCGTGGGATTCTCACAGTTTTGTGAGAGATTGGAAGACTTTTGGGGAGTGATGCTCTTTTTCCTCGACCTTTCAACTTGCACGATCCTTTTAAATGTAAAGTGCCTTCGTGATGATGCTGATGATGACTATATGCGCGCCTCTCTCAGAACTTTTGCCGCCCGTTCGTCCATTTTTTGATGAAGCACTCCAGTGTTCAGTTACCATATCATCATCATCATCATCATCTTCTTCTCCTGTCTTCTTCTGTGTCTCTCTCTCCTTCTTCGCGCAGCTGACGGAGTTTCCCCCCGCGCTCTCACATTTCATTTCTCACACGAACGACGTGTAGTAACTTATAGTGTGCACAATTGAACCGTATCAATTAACCCCGCAAGATCCTCTCATACTCATGTTACTACAATTTCCTCCATGTCATTCTCCTTTGATTTCCTCATCCCTGTTTCATCCTTCGTGTGGTAACAACTGTCGTTGTAAATCTTATCAGTCTTGTTCTTCTATGTAAAGAGAGCCATGCGCCGTAGCTTTTTTCCATGTCGTTGACTTCCGCGCGTACCTTTTAGCTCACTACAATGCTTACTACTACGGAAGGTGACTCATGCGTCCGTGTAAAATATCCACAGCCAAGACTTTTGTAGTCGTCGTCGCATTATCTCGCCAGAAACCGTGAAAAGTGGAGACGCATCACACACATGATGTGAGGAATGCCAGACGCAGTGTCGTCGACGGACCATGATGGGTCGTCTCTGTGTGAAGGTGTTAATTTTGTGGAACTCCCGCTGAGCTTTGAGAGAGAAATTCCCTCCTTTTGCTTGCTCCGGCTCCAAATGGTCCCTAAAATGGGTTTTACAGGACTTGGAGAAATCAGGTAGTTTGAATGGAGGAATGGAGCGGGTGCAAGTGGATTTTATTCCTTCGTTATTTTACCTTGGAATGGAAATTGTTACAAGGGAGGCCGGACGGAAAACGTTTCACTCACTTTCTCACACGGGGAGATTGTCAGGTGTCCGCGGCGCACAGCGCCGACACCCTCTGCAGCGCCGAGCTTATCCATAAAGATGACCTCTTGCAAAGCAGTAGGTGCGCAAACTCAAGTTTGACCCCAAGAGTCACAAAGTTTCGGGGTCCAACTATGCAAAGGGGGGAGTACGTGCACACTGGAAAATCCCATGTTAAATCCCATAAGGATTTCTCAGTTTTCCATTTCCAGTCATTTTTGAAAATACGCTCAAAAACGGCTCCGCTCCTGTTGCATTTGGGTATTATCCACTCGGAGAGTTGACAAAAGGAATATTTTCCATTTTCTCAAAATTTCACCCCCTTGTGATAAAAAAATTCGAAGCCAATTTTCGTCCCATGACTCACCGTGTGTAGTAATGGGGACTGACTCGAAATGGAAAACTGGGAAATCCTTATGGGATTTAACATGGGATTTTCCAGTTTCCACGTATCCCCCCTTGGCAACTTTTGACCTCAGACTCTGTGACCCTCCACAAGGGTCAGTTCTGAGTTTCCGCACCTACCGCTTTCACAGAGGTAGTCGTTAGGGGGTGAGCTGCGCGCTGCAGAGGGTGTCGGCGCTGCGCGCCGCGGACACCTGACAATGTCCCCTTGTCAGTCAGCAAAATCCCAGCAGTGGGCCACTGGAAATCATGCTCAACACTACTGCCAAAATTCGGATTTGAATTTCACACCAGCCAAGTCTCCAACAACTTTTCCTGATTGATTACATAGAAAAGCGGCATTTCCTATTCTTCTTCACCCGTTGAATGCACGCGACCCAGTCTGTCTGGCTGATCCATTTTGTCAAAAGTTTTCCAATTTTTTCAAACTTCTGTAAATATATTTACAGCAGCCTGAAACTTACCTGGAAATTTCTGAAATATTATTATTACACAAGTGTATATACTTCAACCGCATCAACTTGTAAAGACATCTAATTTAATACATCCCTCACGAGAACGAACGAGTTCTCGCACCAATACGGTGTCCGTCCTGCCTCTTGTCATGCCGTGTGTCAGTCAGAAGTTTGATGACTTTTTTTCTGCCGTATATCCACGTGCATTTTAGTCACAAGTTTGATGATTTTTTTTGCCGTATATCCACATGCATTTTAGTCACAAGTTTGATGATTTTTTTGCCGTATATCCACATGCATTGTAGTCACAAGTTTGATGACTTTTTTTCCCGGTGGTGAATACACACATGCATTTTTGTCTGAATCTTTTTGGCTGATAGAAAAACGGGGATGAGGGGAGGGCCAGGATCGCCCCAGGGATTTTCTTATCATAAAATGCACCGACCGACACGGAGCGGATGCGGAACTGCTAAAAGCTCACTGACTCACTCACTCAGTCAGAGGTACAGTCGCACTTAATTAGCCATATTATCTCCTTGACCATTCATCTCTCCTGTGTGCTGCTCCTCCTCACTTTTGTGTCTTGTGTAATAATAAAAATCTTCCAAGAATTGGAACGGATGAGGCGAGAAATGTGTGTTGTTTCCGAGCCTCTTAACACATGTTGCGTTTGTGACGTTCATTTGGGAGGCGAGTAGCGAGCAGCGAACATTTTGGTCCGTCCATAACAATCATCACACGGTGTGATGGTTAATGGCAATGGAATTCCCTGGCAGTAAAATCAACTGGTCGTCGTAGACGTCTGTGTGAGTGTGTGTGCCTGTGCGTACATTTTGCGTGTGTATGTGTGTGTGTGTGTGTGTGCCGCTCTCAGGCTGGCTTTGCTGTCTCACAGGACAATGGGAATGGAAAAGCCGGTGGCAGTAAAATAAGGGAGCATGATGATGATGATGAGACTGATATGGTCTCCTTTTATCCCAGACTTTTCGCTCCCAGCAAACTGACTGGCTGGCTGGGCTTCCAAAGGAGAAGACTTTTTAAAAAAAGCCCATGCGTTGTGGAGCGATTCGGCTTGACAGACAATTTAAACTTATTGGTTTTTCTGGTCCCACCACCGCACCACCACCGCCATCACACTGGCTTCTCCGTGGATGATACAATGGCGTAAGGTAACGTGTGTGTGTGTGTCGGCATATTATGGGAGAGAATGAGTCGGCAATAATTCCGCTTCTGTTGCCGCCGCTCCTGATGTGTCTTCAACCTTGATGTGGCACTCACATAGCTCCTCATCTCACCTTTTACTCATCATCACCATCATCATCTCTCATCATTAGACACTGCACTGGACCAGTTCACACACGCATCTTATTGAGTCCAGTTAGACAGTTTACGCTTGATAGCGGATACACACGCATACAGCGGGACCGGGATCAGTGACTGACTGACCATGCAGACTATTGCTCGATATTTATTTTTCCCGCTTTTCCTACTCCTCATCACGGGTGGGGTGGTGGGACCGGAAGTGGTCCATGGGGTTCAATTCTACTTCCAGCCGGTGCCCATACCGGCGGTGGCCCAGTGGAGAGCGCCGGACGGCTTCCACTTCCAAGTTCACAATCCGTACGATGGGACCTACCACTTTGGCTACGACACCGGTACGTTCTCAAGTCATATTTTCAGTCGTATGCGCAGGGTTGGGGCTGCCCGCGCCCACTTGAGNCTCAAGTCATATTTTCAGTCGTATGCGCAGGGTTGGGGCTGCCCGCGCCCACTTGAGGGCGCGAGCGGAGGTGATTTCTGAGGGCGAGGTCGTTTATGGCAGTGGGTGTACTCGAGTATGAGAGTTGAAGTTCTTGCAGGGGGCGCCATTTTGAATTGGTAACGAAGTGTGTGTTGGATCGAGGTGTTGAATTCGATCAGGTTTTGGTTTAATTTTAATGGTTGACCTCGGGGTCAAAGTTATCGGTAGGGCAGACATTGTAGATACTAAAGAATGGCACGTACGCTTTGGGATTTGTTGAAGTATTTCGAATGTTTTGTGTGGCGTGGATCTGCAGCGTGGAAATAGAGCCGTTTCTCCCCTTGTTCCTGTCGACCAAAACTGGGGATTTTCAATATGGTCTACAGGGTGTTTCTTGAATAAAATCCAAAGCCCTGAAGCTATCTGGGCAATGTTAATAGCGCAAATCAAAGAAGAGTATTTGGGATTTCCGGATTTTGACTGGATTGGCGCCAAGCAAAATCTGTTGACTGGTTTGAATTCTAACATAGCGATGAGGCAATACTACAGGTTTCAGGATTTGTTGATTTTTTTTTGTTCGATTGTTTCGCGATGTCACAGTTTAGGGCTAGAAAGGAAAAAAATGTTTTAGCGCGGTGTTTTAAAATTGAAGGACGACATGGCAGCTTCAAATCCTTCACATGTCACAAGGAGTGGACGACACGGTGGCTACAGTTATAAAGTGTTCGAGAGTGCAGGACAAGTTGTGATGTTGCGTCCATTGAGAGTTTGGAAAGTGCGGGAGTATTTTGAGTAAAATGAGAGCCGGCAGTCGAAACGAAATAGTTGCAAGATTTTGCTGACATCGTTACAATACAAACGAAATTTCCAAGACTCCGCTTCATTTTGCACAGTGGAAAATGCACATTGCTCGAGTCATTTGGATTTTATTATTAACGAAACAAACATGGAGGACGACATGCGTGGTTGTGAAACACCCTCATCTGGTAGGTGACTCAAAGGTTCTTCCTGTTCGAGGAACGTTCAAAAACGTGGTTCAGATGTTTGCTTAAGTTTAACGCCACTCCGATCACACAAGAAAGCATGGGTACCTCATTGGCGGATTTGCGCACGTACTGGTAGTTGTGGGAAACAGAATAAAGTCGACGAGGAGGTGGAATCTCCAAATTTCCCCACAAATAGCGCCTTCGATACCATATGTGGCATTAAGCTGTAATATGACGATGAAGAATACAATGTTTTCTGTACTGACCCGCTGACCCGAGGCAACACATTTTGACCCCACACCCCACCAGAGGGTCACTAAGTTTCGGGGTCCAGCTGTGCGAAGGGGGGAGTACGTGCACACTGGAAAATCCCATGTTAAATCCCATAAGAATTTCCCACTTTTCCATTTCGAGTCATTTTCGAAAATACGCTCAAAATCAGCTCTACTCCTGTTGTATTTGGGTATTATCCACTAAAAGAGTTCACAAATGTAATATTTTCCATTTTCTCAAAATTTCACCGCCTTGTGATAAAAAAAATTCGAAGCCAATTTACGTCCCATGACTCACCGTGTGTATTAACGGGGACTGACTCGAAATGGAAAATTGGGAAATCCTTATGGGATTTAACATGGGATTTTCCAGTTTCCACGTATCCCCCCTTTGCAACTTTTGACCTCAGACTCTGTGACCCTCCAGAAGGGTCAGTTCTGAGTTTGCGCACCCACCGCTTTCACA
>WJFA01002054.1:0-17707 GCA_009870155.1 Pseudobourletiella spinata
CCGCATGCAAATTATTCTGATTGCTGTTTAAATCAAAATTGTGTATCTAAAATCGAGAGTCCTGAATTTATGTGAATAAATAACAAGTGTATAGTTTTGTATAAATCAGTCGACTTTTTGATGTACAACATGAATCTTCTAGATTTTTCAATCCCTCATCCTGTGGCAGTTTGACTGCCACGAATCCTGTTGGCTTCGTATGTAATTTAGAGTAAGGAGCGGGAAATTATTAGTGTAAGACAATAGGTTAGTGTAGACAACAGCAAGTTTAGAATAGAAGTAGGCTAAGTAGATTCTGGGGAGTCGGAGTCCAGCCGTGAGAGAGTGAACAGTGTAAATAAATCTCTACTTCAATATATAGATTGCATACATAAACAGTGTACGGTGTATTTATTCTTAAGTTGCCCCTCCGAACTTATTTATTAAATAGTGGCACAGTGGATCCATACATCGGGATCCCACTTAGTTAAGTAACAGTTCACATCAGTTCTCTCATAAACATTATCATAAATCCGACTCCTGGCCTAACTGACACCAGCTACGGCGGTACTTCTAACTAGCTACCGAGTCGCCACCTCTGACTACGTTGCCCGGGAAGGAAGGAAGAGCCAACAAATCCACATCAACACACATCAACGTTTCAGTATAATACAACCAAAATTTTCGGTATAACAGCGAAGTAACTGAAAGTATAGCTTAAATCATTCTTCAAATTATCTGGCATACCCTAAAAGTCCCTTACTTGGTGGTTTTTACTCGATTTGTTTTAAGTGAAATTTTCGAAGAAAACACCCAGGGCACAAACACCCTTTGGCACATGAAAATCCTTATAGGAAATCCCATGCTAAATTCTCAGAAATTCATTTTCATGAAATTTTCAAATTCCATTATTTTTGCTATATTTCGATGTAAATGAGCCAAAACATATCCCAGACTTGAAAATATTCATCGTTAAAAATAACGTTTGCAAAAATCAAGCAACGTCGACAGATCACACCGCCAAAACGTTTCCTCATTTCACATTCCCCAACTTCTACACCTACATCCCTGCCTCCCACACGCCCGCATTGATATCTGTATCATGAGCCCTTCCCTGCCTCCGAGGCCCCCGCAGTGATTTCTGCCACTACAGTAGTATAGTGTATGACCCCTTCACTGTGTTGTGATGTGAGCTGGTCTCACTGCACTGACCAGCTACCATATCAACATACTGATACAGAAATCCTCCTTTGACCCTTCACCTACCCCGCCCCTGACTTCTGACAAATGCGTTACCGATTCACCTGAGCGCCTTGACTTCCCAGAAGTTCCGAACAAAAAAATATATATAAAAAATACCTCTGACCTGTAGACGAGCACTCATTTACTGCAGGCTCCCTTCCACTCCCATTCTCCTCAACACCATCCCTATAACCTGCTCATCACAGGTAATAACTGCATCCCTTCTTATTGTAAGGCCATAGCCAGGTTTCTGAATGGCGTAAAACCCCATTCAGAAATGACGCCAATGATACGCCATGAATATGACAACTGAGAAACGACCCCTGCATTTCCTACGTATCTTTTAACCTTTTTTACCGTCCATGAAATTTTGTTTCATAAGGGTCTTGTTCCCACTGATAGTGAATGCAAGAAGCTATAAAACATTAATTATGTTATTATTTTCGTTTGTACGGCTGTCAGTTTACGGATGCTATCCTTAGTGAATACAAAAGTTAGCAAAATGCTTGCACTTGCAACATACAGTGCTCCTTCTGCAACTTACTTCATTTGCTGTAACAATTTTGAATGCATAAACTACTTTTCAGTAATCAAGGTACCATAATATTTCAATCTTGCATCCTCTGCACGAGCTTTATCTAGGAAGCACAATTTGAAACTGAGCTCCACCTGTGCAAATATAACCAGCTCTGAAATATTATTTATCGCTATTATGCACTTTCCTGGCTGTCAGTTCACGGATGTTATGCTGGCCTCACAGTGCTTATAAAGGTTGGCAAAATTCTACAGCATACAGCACTTAAGTCTATTATTTCTGTAACTTATTCTACTGGTTGCAACAATGTTGGGTGCATGCACCACTGCTGCTTTCTTGCTGACCGTTTGTATTATCGTAAGTTTAAATTCACTAATTATTGAAAGTATTAAGCCTTCGCTAAAAGTGGTGCCAATACCTTGACATTACACTCACAGGGGGTTACAGAGGGTGTTCGACAAAAGCTAACTTACTACTGGGTAGTACATGAAAATGAGTTTCCCCTTGGTCTCGACGCAAAGCTCAACACGTGCGATGGCGAAAATCTAGCGATGACCAGTAGACGTTTTGCTGACCGTATTGCAGTCGAGGGTTCTGGCTACCTTCGTGACGGAGAAACGTAAGTAATTGCGCATGAATGCTAATGACTCGTTGTAACTTCAACAAGAATAACTATTTGGCCCCCTGCAGAGTCCTCTCCCTTAGCTCCTGCATTAACGATGAAAATCCTTGCGAGGAATCGGATGGCAACTACAACTGTTTTGAGAGAACCTCAACTCCCGTCGGTAGTAGAGATAATCCGCTTGTGGCCTTCGTTTCAATAGCCTCAAATGGCATTCCTTACGGTACTACAGGAATTTTGAAAGAACTTGTTGGTCGGAAAACCCCGAGAGGGGAGACACATAACGGGTGTGTTCGAGTGGATGACTCGTGCTCAACTTGCACTAATAAGCAATGGATAGATTTCTATGCGTATGAGAAGAAAAACTACCAATTCTTTGATTCTAACTGGCGCCTCAGTAGCGTAGATTTCCAGAAAAAATCGTGTACTCCGAAAAGTTACAAGGTTTGAATTCCTTGCAAAGATTGTGTGCAGTTGTACTAATAAATGGGTAAACAACTATAGAAAATCTCATTTGTCTCTATATTATACTAGCCGTGTCCACATATTTGCAACAGCTTCAGCATCAACCCAGTATGTTTGAAGGCATTGAAAATATCCTCTAATTTTTTCAAATAATCTATATTCGCAATGAATTTGCACGTCTGATGTGTTTACACCGTCTGGAGCAACATTCTCTGAAGACTCGAGGTTTTGATTTCAAAAATGCATGCTTTGGAGTCTAAGTCTATACAAAGCGTACCGACAATTAGAATGGTTGGTAAAAGTACATGAAATCTCTCTAATTTTTATTCAATTCAAGGACATGCGGATTTGCACAAGAGATATTATGTCGCGGATATTAAGATGAAATGACTTTTAAGAGTGATTCGATTAGTAAACAGGAGAGAACTGAATCACAATACTGTTGCGAGGCGCAAGAGGAACACTAGCAGTAGCAATGGAGGACCTATCCAACAAAGTCAATCAGTTAAAAACATGCGCACCCTATATTCAATGGGATCATTATCTGCCATCTATACATACCCAACTGCGACGTTAGGATTTCCAAATCCCACGCTGCGCACGCGCACAGTTCCAGTGCTCGGGACGCCACTCAAGACAGTAGAATTCACGGTTGCGGTCTGCTCCGACAAGTTCACAAGGACTAAGTAGCCAGAACCTCCAATACTTTGGGGTGGGATTCTAAAGAGACACAATTTTAAATAACTGCAATTACTGCCTAGCAAGGAAGTGGATACAGTCCTGAAATATTCAGTGAAACATCCCAGTATCTCTCATATTTTTAAATAACACGATTCAGCGTGACATGTGTTTAGGCATACGTCCACTTTTGGATAGTCTCGAAAAAGGTATGCTTTAACCTCCTCAGCAGGGTTCACATGCAGCTACAGAAGTTCTTACCTTGTGAAAGCAAGAACTGTGTCATTGTTGAGGGCTCGGCTGCTGTAGTTACCATATCTCCATGTGTCAGTGTTTCGG
The DNA here is from genome assembly GCA_009870155.1 of Pseudobourletiella spinata. Lineage (NCBI taxonomy): Eukaryota > Metazoa > Arthropoda > Collembola > Symphypleona > Bourletiellidae > Pseudobourletiella > Pseudobourletiella spinata. The sequence goes on from WJFA01002054.1 coordinate 3,861, forward strand.
ATGTTAATAAGTTCTTTGTAGACTTTCAAATGACTCTCTTCAGCAGCTAACTGAGCTTGGACATTCAGCGTAGGATAGTTAGGATTCAGAGGGAGCCATGTCTGACTCCCGTTTGAGAAGCCAGCGTTTGTGAGATTATTCCATTGGAATGGGGTTCGAGCCGGATCACGTGAAAATTGTTGGTAACGCTCCGGATCAGTATTGCAACCGGCAGGGTCAACAGTTTCTTCCCAGGTAAGGAAAGTATCAGTCATCCCTATTTCTTCGCCATAGTAAGTGACAGCGGTACCCTGAAGCAGCAGGTTGATCATGTTGGCTCCATCGACGCCTCTGTCCGTCCAGCGAGTTGTTGCACGTTTGTTGTCATGGTTACCAATCTAGAAAAAAATTAATTATGTCCTGGTTGTGAATTGGGACAAAAAAACAAGGAATAGGTAGTATCATAATCATAAGATAATAAGATCATTCTATTCCTTAAACTTACGAGGAATGAAGCCCAGTTATTGTCTGGCATGAGGTCGTACCAAACATTAATCAAGCTCAATATCTCTGAGGCATTCTGCTCTGGCCGGACGCCCAACAAGTGGAAATTGAAGGGGAAGTGGGCTATGGGTTTGTCTTGCGTCCCATAGTAAGACATGATCACATCATCGCCTACGGCAGCTTCAACCATCATGCACCTGAACAAAGTAACCAGGTTTGTTATAAGGAGTCATCAATGTATTCAGAAGCGCATATCAAAATAAATTTATTATTTACCTCACAACTCCGTCAGCAGCTGTGTAAACGTCCATAAGCTGGCGCACATCGGCGAGGAAATCTAGAACCCCAGGAAGATTGACAGTGTAAGGATGCTGGTAGTATCGGTGCTCGTCTGGCCTTGCGTTGGGGTCACGGTTAGGGTCCACAGGCTCGTCGAGAAATCTTTGATCCTCATAAATGTGCGGAACAGCGTCTACGCGGAATCCATCAACTCCGTTGTCAAGCCAAAATTTGAAAACTGCGAGGATCTCATTACGTACTCTAATATTTTCAAAGTTTAGATCAGGCTGCTCCTTCACGAACTGGTGAAGGTAGAACTGTTGACGCTGGTCATTCCATTCCCAAGCGGATCCACCAAATACGCTCACCTGTCATGTTCAGAAAAAAAAACTATATATTTTACAGAAGTTACACGCGAGGAGAATTTCAATTTCCACGGTTTAAGTAGTAGAACTCCTAATCCCACCCCCCCCCCCTCTTAGGGAGTTACCCCCTAGAACTTACCCAGTTATTTGGTGGGATTGGTCCGCCGTTGGCATCCGTACCATTAGCATCCTTCCACACGTAATAGTCTGTGTATGGCTCAACTCGATTTATAGATTTGTTGAACCACTCGTGAAGATCACTGGAATGGTTGGGCACCATATCCATGACCAGCTTGATACCATTCTTTCGAAACCCTTCTGACATCCGTCTGAAGTCATCTAGGGTTCCAAAGACAGGCTCGATATCCTTGAAGTCGGAAATATCATAACCGAAGTCCTTCATGGGTGACTTATAGATTGGGGAGATCCAAATGACATCGATCCCCAAGTCCACAAAATAATCCAGCTTCGACGTGATTCCTGCATAATTTAATCAGTTATCAATGTCGTATCAGGTTCGTATGGTTCAGACATCCTCGCTTTCTTACCATTTAAGTCACCGACACCATCACCGTCAGAGTCTTGGAAAGATCGCGGGTAAATTTGGTAAACTACTGATTGCTGCCACCATTCAATAGCCGCAGCATTTTTTAGGAATCCATTGTGCGCTAAGAACGCCACTAGCACGATTGCTAGAGTTGAAAGACGCATTTTGGCGTGAGGTGCCTGTGTGGGGTTCTAACAATCCCTGTTGGAACTGGGCTACAGTCGAGTGGTCTCTGATTATATAACTTCGGTCTGAAGAAGCAAGGGGAAAATCGCATGTCACAAATAATCAGTGCTTCCCGCACACTCCCAGTTTTTGCATTCAGCAAACATGCTTATCTGAAATATACCTGAAGTAATAGTTCGGCGCTGACAACTGATTGTGCTTAGATTGAATGGGGCTTTACCTCATGCGGAATCCCAAGCACCTGTGTGAATCCATGTTTTTGTAGTGTGACGTTTTCGCTGTCTCATGTACCTTATTTCCTCACCTTGCTTATTATGACTCATTATACATTACATTGAAGATCATAGTTACGAGGTCATTTGAAGCGTTTTGGTGAAAGAGGGTAGCTGTTGCTGGCGTAAAGCATACTACATTTGGAGATTCCAATTTGATGTTAGATTTAGCGTTTGTCAGCGAAGATCTAAAAATGGTGTCTATTACATGTATAAATATGATCATAAATGAATAACAAGTCCGCGGTAAGTCTTTTTAAGTTATTGTTGCACCTACTGCTGTGGGTATTCAGTAATTGGTTCTAATTACTGCTACAAACCATCCTTACAGGTCTCATATTTCTGAGTACATTCGTTTGGAACTTATGCTTAGCATCACGTTCGTTGCTTCGTCAAATTGAAAGCCCTAAGGAGTTACCCAACGACTAAGAAATTCAGGGATTTCTGTAATTTACAGACAGAAGTGATCCTGCACGAGCGGAGGACTCGTGAAGTGGAACACTTGTGTATACATGCGATATCTCAAGTTCCGGATCCTTAACCAAGCCTGCGCTATGTTCCGATGGCTTGTTCATCATCTTGGCAAGTTCAAATATTGTAAAATATATCATGGCTCTAAAACCGAAGACACTTCTCTTCAATGCAAATCGTTACAGGTTTTGATGTTTGAATAATTACCACCGCATGTAAATAGTTTTTGAATTTAAATGTGTCAAGTGAATCCCTTCATCAAGCGTGATTATAGTATCCAACTCGTCATTTTTTATTGTGTCATGAAGTGGGTTTTCCTGGTTTCAGGACTTCTGCAACATTCCGGTAGTTTCTGCAGCCGTTTGAAGCCATCTTGTACTTGTCAAGCACTACAGTTTGATGATTGATTGCCTTTTGGAGATTAGAAATCTTAGCATGTTTTCGAGTGTTGTGTGGCTTTTGAAGTGCAGTGGGACACCAGATTGTTTACAAGCTACGAATTATTCGAAAGATAAAGATATCAAGACACGAGATAGCAAACCGTGCCGTTATTGTTATTACCTGCCGCATTGGATTTATTTCGATAGTTGCAAAATGTACCTACAATATGTTGAAGTGTGCTGTAATGACTGGTGGAGTATATACCACTTGGATGTCACTCAAAGCACCCCATGCAATTTCCGCGGAAAAGGTAGTGGCAGTCGCACTACACTGTCCTATAGGTATAGATAGTCAAGTGTATCATGGGCGCACACATTGGTTCACTGCGATGAATACTTCACTCCACTGCTTATGAATGGTTCTTCAAAATAGTGATAATTAAATTCGTAGAAACCACACAGTTGGGATTTCAGCTTTGTCAACGTAGCGCTTGAGCAGGACATCACATTTGAAGAAGTGATGCAAACGGGCTACTCTAATTATTTCCCGTAATCTCGCAATCGTCCTTTATTTCAAAAATACAAGCTCATGTACCTCTGATGTCATAGGCCAAATAGCGGCGTACAGTGATGGAAACTTTTATTGAGTCACTAGTGTGCTTTACCTTGTTTGTACAAATGCTAAAATGTAAAGGAATTCAGTGTGTCGAAAGGCTCAGAACTGGATGACAATACTATCACGTGGACCCAGAGGAACTGATCGAGTATTGATTTGACTCCTGCAGTTTAAAAGAATATACATTCGTGCAATGCCTCCGTTAATAATAGTAGTCATGGAATATCGTAAATCGTACAGGAGTAGTTGATAAGCTTACCCAACCACGGCGGCTTGATTCTTAAAGTTTACGCTACGTATTCTGATGGTTCCATAAGTTGGAACTCCGCTAAAGTTGGCGGAATCTACACTAACATCATCATCTGATAGATTCACCAGAACTAGGAGCGCTGGACTGGCGACTCCCTCTGGGGGGATCCTGTGTATTTTGAAAAAAAAACAGTTTGATGACCACAACTCCTTCACAATCCTCTCAATAATGTATTCAATAATTACCTTGTAAATCCTAGGACTCTGTCACTATTGAGGGACAGACTTTCGTAGGCACCATACCTCCAGGTGTCAGTTTGGCGGAGCTCAATCAGCTCTTTGACAATAATTACCTTGTAAATCCTAGGACTCTGTCACTATTGAGGGACAGACTTTCGTAGGCACCATACCTCCAGGTGTCAGTTTGGCGGAGCTTAATCAGCTCTTTGTATACTTTCAAGTGGCTCTCCTCAGCAGCCTCCTCAGTAGCAACATTAACTTGCACGTAATTAGGATTCACGGGTAACCAGGGCCTGTTACTGGTAGTAAAACCAGCTCCTGTTTGATTGTTCCAGTGCATGGGGGTACGAGCAGGATCGCGAGAGAATTCCTGATAACGCGATGGATCCTGATTGCATGCCTGAGGGTCCACAGTCTCCTCCCATGTGAGGAAAGTGTCGGTCATGCCCAGTTCTTCTCCATAGTATGTTATTGCAGTTCCTTGAAGCAGTAGGTTGATCATGTTGGCACCGTCGATGCTCCCATTGGTCCAACGGGTGGGGGCACGTTTCTGGTCATGATTTCCGAGCTGAAGAAACCCAAAAATATAATAACATAAATGAAATAATTTTATGTACCCATATAAATGTCTAGACTTCAACATTGATTACAAGGCTTGGAAAAGTACCAAAAACGTGGCCCAGTTGCCCTCTGGAAGAACCTCATACCAAACGTCAATTAGCCTGAGAATTTGGCTCACATTCATCTGAGTATTCACATCAAGAAGGTGGAAGTTGAACGGGAAATGAGCCACGGGCTTATCTGGCGTGCCGTAATAAGCTGCAATTGAGTCATCCGGGACACCAGCTTCGACCATCATGCACCTGAATGCACCAATGCATGAATTTATGCTTGAGTTTTCATCATTTCGTGCTTGTATAGCATTGAGAATTTTAGTCCCTACCTGACTTGACCATCGGCACTGGTGTAGATATCCAAAAGTTGTCTCATATCAGCCAAGAAAATGGGTACGCCGGGGAGGTTGTACGTGTAAATGTGGGAGAGGTAGCCATACTGGTCTGGCTGAGTCTGTGGAGGTCTGCTGGGGTTCACCGGTTCATCTCTGAACTCCTCATCTTCGTAAATCCAGGCAACAGCATCCACACGGAATCCATCCACACCCAGGTCCAGCCAGTATTTGATGATGGCAAGGATCTCATTACGAACTTTGATGTTTTCGTAGTCGAAATCGGGCTGGCCCTTATCGAACTGGTGGAGGTAAAATTGCTGCCGCTGGTTATTCCATTCCCACGCAGACCCACCAAATACACTGATCTGCATAGATCAAATTCAGTTACGATACCAAGTAAATCGAACGACCATCTTTAATTAAACCTGACATACCCAGTTGTTGGGCGGAATGGGGTTTCCATTGGCATCAAAACCCTTGGGATCCTTCCACACGTAGTAGTCCGTGTACGGATCTACTCTGTTAATAGACTTGTTAAACCACTCGTGAAGATCGCTTGAGTGGTTCGGCACCATATCCATGATAAGCTTGATACCTGCCAATGAAAATTATTTTTACATTCAAGTATTTGGTGCAATTGCAAGAAACTTTATGTTGTTTGCATAAAATTATCTGAGAGCGGAGCGCATGTTCGACCCTTACCTCGTTTTTTAAACTCGGCAGACATATTTCTGAAGTCATCCAAAGTTCCAAAGATGGGGTCAATATCCTTGAAGTCGGAAATGTCGTAACCAAAATCCTTCATGGGTGACTTGTAGAAAGGAGAGATCCAGACGGCATCGATTCCGAGACTAGCAACGTAATCCAAGCGGGAAGTAATCCCTGCGCGAGTAAGTCAAAGTCAATGAGCGTTACTTCACTCAATGACTCAATTGACTCAAATGAAGCAATTTGCTGCGTTTGAAACAAATGTGTGTGTACCGTTCAAATCACCGATGCCATCCCCATCAGAATCCTGGAATGATCTTGGGTAGATTTGGTAGACAACGGATTGTTGCCACCAGTCCAATGGTTGCAGATCCGCCCTTGCCGCTTTCTTGAAGGCCAAGGCAGAACCCAGCACGGCGAGTAAACAAATAGCAATAGCAGGCGACCGCATTGTTAATGCTGTTGTGAAAATCTGTTGTCAAATAAAGCGTAATGTCGGGTAGCGCTCCTTTAAATCTAATGATTCGGCTTTGGCCCCAGCATGCCCAGCGCATATCAGTATACACCGATAAGGTTTGACGCTTTTTATCGATCCCTTGACATGTCTCGGTAGAATTGTAACGTGGAACCAAATTGAATCTATTGGGAAACTTGGAGGGGTGACACTTTTCAAGAGTTTTAAATCCCCTATTCATATGCATCAAATTGATCAGTCAGTGGTTGAAATCCTTTGTGCTCCCGGTATTTTGCAAAACAATCACACAGTACCTGTGTGCGTATTATTCAACATGAATGCAAACAAGAGGTCTTTTATTGAGAAACTTTATCAACGCTGGAAATGTGTTCCATCATGGTCGCATATATATTTAATTTGAATTTATAGCCAATTCAGAACAATAGGAGCAGGTTTGCGAAAAAACTATTTTGCTGCGAAAAATTCAAGGACGACACTGTCCCTAGGACCCAGAGGGACGAATTGCGTATCGATTTGACTCCTGAAAATCGTCCAAATGACAAACTAGAGTGAGCTTCGACAATTCAAAAATGTATGACGTGCAGGACGCATTCCGTACCCAACGACAGCATTTTGTTGCTTGAAGTCCACGCTGCGAACTCTAATCGTCCCGGAATTAGGTACACCGTTGAAAACTGTGGAGTTGACGCTAACATTTTCGTCGGATAAGTTGACCAGCACCAACAATGCCGGTTCGGCCTCATCTCCCTCTACGGGAATCCTGTGTTCCCAAATCGTCTCAATAAATTAAGTTAATTTAATAATTTCTATAATGTATGAATGCAACACGTCACCTTGTGAATCCAAGGATTCTATCCCGCTCCAAACTGCGACTTTCGTAGCTTCCGTATCTCCATGTATTTGTCCGGCGCAGCTTGAGTAGTTCTTTGTAAACTTTGATGTGACTCTCCTCAGCCGCCAGTTGATTCTCTACATTCACGGTTGTGTAGTTAGGATTGAGCGGAAGCCAGGTGTTGTTCGTATTAGAGAAACCAGCTCCGGTTCCGTTGTTCCACTGCATGGGCGTGCGGGCAGGGTCACGGGAGACCCTGGCATAACGCTCGGGATCCGTGTTGCATGCTGCTGGATCTACAGTCTCCTCCCATGTGAGGAAGGTATCAGTCATACCGATCTCCTCCCCGTAGTAGGTCACTGCAGTGCCTTTCAGAAGGAGATTAATCATGTTGGCACCGTCGATGGAACCAGTGGTCCAACGCGTGGGGAATCGCTTCTGGTCGTGGTTGCCCAACTACGGTAGGAGTGGGGACATTTTTGCACTATTTATTGCGGCTCAATCTTGTATTTAACTATTCATGAACCTACTGCTTTAGCTTACCAAAAACGTGGCCCACTGGTCCTCGGAGATACTTTCATACCAGACATCAATGAGTTTCAAAATGGTGCTGGCATTCATGGACGTGTTCACGTTAAGCAAGTTGAAGTTGAACGGAAAATGGGCCACAGGCTTGTTTTTTGTACCATAGTAGTTCTTAATGTCTTCGTTGGGGACTCCCGCCTCCACCATCATGCAGCGAACCTTACCGTCGGAAGATGAGTAGATATCCAGTAATCGACGCATATCCGCAAGGAATTCAAGGGTCCGCGGCTGGTCATAAGTGTATGGATGGAGCCAGTACCTGTACTCGTCAGGCAGAGCGGAAGGATCTCTATTAGGATTGACGGGTTCATCTAGAAATCTTTGGTCTTCGTAGATAAACGGAACTGCATCCACCCGGAACCCATCAACTCCGATGTCGAGCCAGAATTTTACTACCGCTAGAATATCATTTCGAACTTTAATGTTTTCAAAGTTTAGATCCGGTTGCTCTTTGACGAATTGGTGGAGATAAAACTGCTGGCGCTTGTCATTCCATTCCCATGCAGGTCCTGTGAAGACGCTCACCTAAAACATTACACCAAGTCGAACACTAGTGAGAGTTCCAGTGCTGCAGTTTCATTGGATGTGTGAAATCACTCACCCAGTTATTCGGTGGTAATGGTGTCCCATTCGCGTCGTAACCGCTCGCGTTTCGCCAAACAAAGTAGTCTGTGTACGGCTCGATCCGGTTGACGGACTTGTTAAACCATTCGTGTAGATCACTCGAATGGTTAGGCACCAGGTCCATAATTAGCTTGATGCCTAAGTCCATTCCAATTATTAGTTATTTTTATGAGGAAAAATTTCCTGCTGTATGCAAAGCTCAAGGATGTTATATCACCTCGCTTCTTAAACTCTTCCGACATTTTATTAAAGTCTTCCAAAGTTCCGAAAATTGGATCGATGTCTTTGAAGTCGGAAATGTCATAGCCAAAGTCCTTCATCGGTGACTTGTAGATTGGCGAGATCCAAACGGCATCGATGCCCAGTTCCGCCAAGTAATCCAGCTTGGAAGTGATTCCTGGAAAATATTATAGGAAATTGCGTGATATTTAGAATTAAGCGTTTACAGGAAGCGTTATACCGTTGATGTCACCGACGCCGTCCCCATCAGAATCTTGAAAGGATCGGGGATAAATCTGGTAGATCACAGACTGCTGCCACCATTCCAAGGGTGTCAAATTTGAAACCATCTTCTCAGATTCGGCTCCATAGTGATCCAGGAGTCCAATCAGGACGATCGCTGTAAAAATTTTAATAATATTCATTTTAAAATACAAAAAATCACACAAGTAAATATGAGCGAAGATTTTGATACTTCCCAACTGTGAGAATTACTTATTCACTAACCTTTTTCCTCTATCCTTATCAGAAACAATTATAGTTATTTTTACAACAATGGTGAGTGTTGGAATTTGTATGATTAGTAGTGGATTGTCTTTGAAGTAGCTATGTCAAGATAACTCTAAGGGCTTCATTTATCAATCGGAGTGCTATTCAGATCATCGAGAAAAGTAGTCAAACTGTCACACGCAACCTCGAATCGAGGTCATTCCAACTAATCAGGAATCTGCACGTTGGGATACTAGTGTATCAAAAGAGAAATTCATTGAATTTATGCCTATGAGCCTTAGCGGAAAGAGCTAGTAGCTCTTTACTCATAAATTCTCAGCTTAACATATAAGAGTGCTCACCTCCCACTGTGGCTCCAACAACTCCCGCAAACACCAATTTGTTCGTTTTTGCTTTGGTAGAACACGACATGACTATAGCTGAGACTGTAATCTATTAGAATGAGTAACCGGTGAGTGGTAGAGGGTAGGAGGTACTTTTATTATCAAGGCCATTTTGGGATCAGTACAATTTTTTATCACAAAATGCTTCCCATACAGCCATCTACAAGGAAACAGATGCTTCATTCAACTTATCTGTGCGTCGCGCTGTAAGTTATCTGCTGTAACTGTCCACCTCTCCGAACTGAAAGTTCTTCACGGAATCATCGACTTTGCGAAAAGGATTATTTGCCTTACCGCGTAATAATGTAAGAATTACGAAATTTTGCATGGTTTTCAATGTCATGATGAAGTTATTACCCATTTTGTACTTACAAATCATCAGTTCATTCACTGAAGTATGTTTATCCACTTCAGCTGTGTATTTATGGCGATTACACACATTCGCTGTTGTTACAAGTTATGCCAGGTATGAATTATCAGTGTGGGGCAAAAGCACACACATTCTGGTTGATCTATTCCGAGCGAAAGACAACTTCCGGAATTCAATGAGCTAAAATCAGTTCCAACATGTATATTTATGGCGAAGGCTGCTATAAGTGGGGCGCATGACTCTTTGGGAGTCCATCCTTTTGTCCATAGCGAATGAATAACTTTAGAGTGGAGGACAGAAAAGGAAGCGAATGAATCGTTGGCTTGAAGCGAAACTGGCAAAAACATTCGGCACCGTGCTGGATGCACAAGCAAATACGGTTATGTCAAAATAACCCAATATAAATCAAAATAATAGTAAAGTTTATTCGGATTTAATGCCTGAGGTATCTGACAACTCCTAGATCGAACGTAGGGGAGTGAATTCGATTACGATGCTGTTCCTGGGTCCTAGTGGTATGGCATTAGTGTTGATTTGACTTCTGCACAATCAGCGTATAAAATCGTTACTACTATTATCTATCCATCTGTTTCTCATTGCTGCATTAGATAATTTCATTTGAAACTGAAACTTACCCCACAACCACATTCTGAGCCGCAAAGTTGACACTTCGCACTCGAACTGTTCCATTCGCTGGAATGCCTTCGAAGACTGAACCATTGGCATTGATGGACTCATCTGACACGTTGATGAGGACAAGGAATCCAGGTCCGCTCGCCTCCAGTGGTGGGATTCTGTTAATGAAACATCATAATTGGAGTTTTCACTTGTAGTACTTCGGAAACAAGGTCATCTTTCTTATACTTTGTAGTATATGGTTTTCTTACCGCGTGAATCCAAGTATTTGGTCATTGCTGAGACTCAAACTTTCGTAACTGCCGTATTTCCAGGCATCAGTCTTCCTGAGTTTCACCAACTCCTTGAAGACCTTAAGGTGACTCTCTTCAGCTGCCAACTGGGCTTGGACGTTAAGAGTTGGGAAATTGGGATTGAGAGGAAGCCAAGTGTTGTTAGTGGTGGAGAAGCCAGCTCCAGTGCCGTTGCTCCACTGCATTGGAGTACGAGCAGGGTCCCTGGAGAACTGTTCGTAGCGCTCAGGATCCGTGTTACATGCAGCGGGGTCTACCGTCTCCTCCCACGTGAGGAAAGTATCAGTCATACCAATCTCCTCGCCATAGTAAGTCACTGGGGTGCCCTGAACGAGCAGGTTGATCATGTTTGCTCCGTCAATGCCTCCCTCGGTCCATCTTGTGGCTGCTCGTTTTTGGTCATGGTTGCCAATCTGCAAGAAGTTGTAAGATCAGTACCACCAATGATTTTTGCCTGAAAATCTCAAGAGTATTTCTTACGAGGAAGTTTGCCCAACGACCCTCTGGCATAAGCCTGTACCAGACGTTAATTAGCTCCAGGATTTGACTAGCATTCATCTGGGGTCTCACATCAATGAGATGGAAATTGAATGGAAGGTGAGCCACGGGCTTGTCATCAGTTCCATAGTAATCTGGAACAGATTCATCCGGAACGACAGACTCCGTCATCATACACCGTTGGAATCCGTCCGAGCTTGAGTAAATATCCAGGAGTTGACGAATGTCCGAGAGGTACTCCGTCACACCGGGAAGGTTGTTTGTGTAAATGTGACTGTAGTATCTCCACTCATCAGGCCTTGCGTTGGGGTCACGGTCTGGATTTGGTGGTTCATCCCTAAATTCCGGGTCCTCATAAAGAGTCTGAACGGCATCCACTCGGAAACCTTCCACCCCGAGGTCGAGCCAGAATTTGACTGCTGCCAGAATCTCATGCCGGATCCGAATGTTTTCGTAGTTTAGATCCGGCTGCTCCTTCACAAACTGGTGGAGGTAAAACTGTTGGCGCTGGTCATTCCACTCCCACATTGACCCGCCGAAATGGCTGACCTACGATTTTAATAAGATTTTGAGTAATATTATGCAATAGTATTAACTTTTTAATTTAATTTAAATGATATTACTTTATTAATTAATACTAGTAGAGTAATAGAGTACGTGATGAACGTACTCACTACTCATTTGAAGTCTTACCCAGTTGTTCGGTGGGATGGGGTTTCCATTTGAATCGAACCCTGTCGCGTTCTTCCATACGTAATAGTCTGTGTACGGCTCAATTCTATTTACTGACTTATTGAACCATTCATGAAGATCACTGGAGTGGTTGGGCACGAGGTCAAGTACTAGCTTGATGCCTGGGAAGAATAACACGTTTGTAGTATTACGATGATGCTTGAATTCTGCCGTTAATGCAATGTCGCATATGGTCCCATACCTCGCTTCTTGAACTCAGTGGACATATTTTTGAAGTCATCCAAAGTGCCGAAAACTGGCTCAATATCAATGTAGTCAGAAATATCATACCCAAAGTCCTTCATGGGTGACTTGAAAATAGGGGAGATCCAGATGGTATCAATGCCGAGATCCACGAAATAGTCAGCCCGCTCAGTGATTCCTTTGTAAACAAAAAATTGTAGCACGTGGGAATTCGAAATCTTTTTTGTTCCACCGCTTGTGCTTACCATTAAGATCCCCTACACCATCCCCGTTAGAGTCCTGGAAGGAGCGGGGATAAATTTGGTAAACTACAGCCTCCTGCCACCATTCCAGCGGTTTAAGATCCCTTGATGCTTCTCTTTTGAAGGCACCCGAGAATCCTAGGTGTACGAGCAGAAAGCAGAAACTCAGAGTAGAAATGGCACGCATTGTTGGTGAATACTTTTTGATCACGACTACGTGGAAAATGGGAAAGGCCGGGATATATAGCTGGTTGCCTCAGGAAAGTACTCGAGCGTCCTTTATCATATCACTCAATAACCTATCGATCTCCACTACATTCTCTCTTCATTTGACGAGTTTAGTGTATTGAAATATAGTTTATCTTGCAACTGGCTCGTAATTTGCGCAGAAGTTGCTACTTCATGGGAAAATACAGCTATTGTTATTGTGACGAAGTGTAAATTTTTTTGTGCCATCAACGTTGACGCGACTTGAAGCGGCGTCGCCAGTTATCCACGCATATGGTATGCAGGGTGTCCCAAAATTTTGTGTCACATTTTTCTCTCATGCCCGAACGTCTCAAGGTAGGACAATGAATGTGCTTTAAGAATTTGTTCAGTACCAAGCTCGCTCAAATCCGACAGCTCATCCAAAGCACATTCATTGCCCTACCTTGAGGTGTTCGGGCATGCGAGAAAATACAAAAATGACATATCATATATCATTTTGGGACACCCTTTATAACATGTGTGAAACTCCCTCTTGATTGTAATTTCAGAGATTCTCAGAGTCATTTGACGCGTCCAGAAAGTTTTACTCACTGCCCTTTTATCTCTCACTTACATTGCTCATAGGTTAATTCCGCCGCTTCCGTTTGCGCACTGCCGCCCATGTGCTTGATGCAGACACCGATCTTGCGTTCCATCATTGATTTTATCCTCTGATTGCCTGTTATTTTGATGTTAGATAGGGGAAAATGATTTGTCATCCATTCTGAAATCACCAGTCACCGCGTTTCCAAATGACAGTGTGTTCAACGAAGGTAATCAAGTAATCGCGGTAACGAGGGTTTCTCACTCGGTGTTGGCGTGAATTATTTCACTTGTATATTTGAGCCAGTACTCAGCACAAATCAGACAAGCATAATTTCAATGTGTCGCTAAGCTGTTCAATTAAGGATGAGAAGGGTGAAATTTATTGGGTTAACATGGTTATATTTAAGTATATGATAATAATGGAAAATTTGATTGTATTATGAATATCTTCGAAGCATGGTAGCCCGGAAGATCTTTGCTTGTTTCTTTCAAAGTCTTTCAAAAGCTGTTGCTGTGTAAAAACAGTGTATTTATTTCATCAATTCATCAATCAGTGTTTGAAAAAATGTCGCACGTAACTAAATAACTTTAATAAGTAACTTTGTTACTCCCATCTTATTTGATACCAGCTCGCGCGTCCAGATTTGATGTCGCAATTTCCGTTGACACTTATTAAATTTAGACGCTGAATGTAATCACAATGC
>WJFA01002055.1:0-17702 GCA_009870155.1 Pseudobourletiella spinata
CCCAACCCAACCATACACATTTCCGGGATACACGGAAGACTCATCCGACCCTAAACGACGACTAACATGAGTGGGGGAATTGAATAAGTATTGAGTTGTTCCATTTTTTCTAAAGTATCAAAACAGACCCCTGGTTTTTCAAGACTTGACGAAGAGAGCGGAGAGAAGTGTGTGCTTATGTATACGCATGTGTGCCTGTGGGAGTGTGTTTCTCTGTGTTTCTCAGTGTTATCGCAAGGGGGGAAAGGGATGAGGACGTGCCTACGTGGGCACACTGGTCCGTTGTCAGCGGTGGAAAATATAATTTTTGATGCAGCTGCGTGCCACAATGCTCTGAGGACGCGGGAGACACATGTAAAACCATAAATAATTACGCTAGAGTGGGTACAGGCGGGAATTCTCTCGCCGGCACACTGGGAGACTGGGAAATGACAATAACCTTTTCACCTGCCATTCATTACGGCACTTCCCACAATTTAACATCATGTCATTAGCACAGCACAGACCACAATTACCAACCTGCCTCGCCCCATTGTTGCTCTCGCATAAAGGCTAATCAACCATTATTCCGTGTACACACTCACAAATCATCTCCGTCCATAGGCTACGGAGCGGCTTATGGAGGATGCTCCATATGCGCATTTCCCCGCTGTTACTGCTGTTGCTGCTGCTGCTGTTGCGGCGGTTGAGCCTACCACCGGGATCCGCTCCACTTTCAACCAACCCCTCGTCCTGGTTCCCGTGGTAACGCAACCATATCATTCCATGGATTATCTATGCAGACTTTCACGTCAGGGTTGAACGCGGGTACAAGAGCCAGCTGTGAGGCGGCTCTTAGCAAGGCTTCTAGGACAACCACTGAATTCGCGCCTTATAGTCCAACATGTGATGACAACCGCCAAACTTCCTATAGGCCAAATTCCCGCCTATACTATACCACGTAATGGAAAGTTCGCACCTTCAATAGAACTTGTAATATTGAACACTCAATTCGCACGTATTTAAGACCGCATGGTGACAACCGCCGAATTCGCACATATAACAAAACAAATAATAGCAACCGCCAAATCCGTACCAATGGCACAACATGTACTGGCAACCACCGAATGCGCACCTATAAAACAGCTTACAATGCAGTCTCACAGCCTATATTGAATTACCATTACGACGAAGGAAGGCGTCAACTACTCCTATACGGAAATGGTTAGCACCACCCATACGTGGCTAATCCCATTCAAATCTTCCTCATGCCCCATGCGATGTGTACAACAAATACGGAGATTTGATTGGGAGCAATTACATTAATAGTACTTGGCGGACTGTGGGGAAGTGACTGTGTAGGAATCTCGGGTCTCGTATCTGCGGCACTGGTAGTGGTTGAGTGGGAGAAAATTGAGCCAAATCTCCACGGGGTAATTGAGCACATTTGACTGGAATTATATTTCCGTCCACCCCGGACACACTCTCGCTCCATGCCCAGACAAACATGGCACAGGGACTTGTTGTGTAGGCATTGAGCATGTGTTCAGGCCGCTCCGACGACCGCTCCGAGTAACTCCCCATCCACTTATTATGGTGACGTCCTTTATCACGTACGATTCTTTAATGAGTTATAGACTGCTGATTGCCCATACATTAGTTCCTCACTTCACTCCTGCTGCCGCCGCCGGTGCCTCTTTGCTCCCGCGCCCCAGGCACACTTTGCAATAATGAAGTTACAACTGTACGACAAACTGTGAGCAAATTAGCTTGGAGGCTCCTTGCAAAAACAAACGTGATAGATTCCTTATTGAACAATAACCATTGTTGTTTTCTTACTCTGACAAATGTGAGGAGGGCACAAGTCATTTACCGCTGCGCTCTTAATCTCTCTCTCTCTCTCTCCCTCTCCCTTGCCAAATGACAGCGGACGCCATGGTGAGGTCCTACAAACTCCGCGCGCAGAATCCCAACGCCTCCGCCGGTACCAATCTAATGTTACATTTAGGATTTTAAGAATTCAATTTTGAAAAGGGGGCAGGGACGTCCGGGATTCCGACTGTCAATGGAAGACTAATGTTCACATTCATCAAATATAAATATACACAGCAACACACACACACACACACACAGTTTCTACGGACTAATAAGGTATGATTTGAACTCCTATCGGACCTAATTCCTATTGGGTACGGACGGATTGGGTAAAACTACGGGACGACGGGACACTCCAGCCATGCAACCATAGGACACACCACGTCCTCCTCACGCATCTCATCCCACGAACAGTTTGTCCACGTAGGGAAATTTGAATGGGGAAGGACCCCATGGGGTGCATGTCTCTCTGGTGAGACGAGGAAAAATTCTTTTGTCGTGAGACCAGAGCGAGAGAGAGAGAGAGAGAGAGAGACACCCATCACAATCACATCGCATCATGCGCAACATGTCCTCCAAACATGTCTCTGTCGCTCCCTCACAGCAGCAAGCAGCCACGGCAGCGGAACATGCGGAGGTAGTAGTGTAATATAAATACGAAGATCCTACAGGCCTGATGATGAGGAGCTTACATGCAGAGGGGGGAATATCATCATGGAAGTGTATGCATACAGGGTTGAGTACAGTGTACAGCATTAATAGAAAAAAAATTCTGTAACAAATGAACATTATTCTTGGGGCGCGTTGCGGGCAGAAGCGCAGAATAGACAGTGTCTGATTCGTGCATTCGATTTCTCAATGAGCAAGCTTGCAGCCTCACATACACACACACACACACACACATACTCACACAGCCAAACACATACACACACACACACACACACACATACTCACACAGCCAAACACATACACACACATACTCACACAGCCAAAGACGCACACACATACTCACACAGCTACACACACGCATGTACAGTATACGTATAACCTAACCGCCTGCCAGAATCCATGTCGTTTTCCTCATCTTCTGAACAAGAAAGAACCTAACAAGGAAGGAAAGAATGGCGACGGCAACGGCAACGACGACGATGGTGATGATGATGATGATGATGATGAAAAAAATCCGTGGAGCCCATCTCATTGTATGTACACGCCTATTCCGGAGCTATTCCGCACTCTTGTTGTGAGGAGAGAATGGGAAAATAATGTAATAAAATGTTATGCACGCAATGAGGAGCACGCTGAAGCTATTGTCACAAAAATTGATGTGGCATTGTTAAGCGAACACAATATGGTGCGTAGTGTACGGTGTGTTTGTGTATGTGTGTGAGTGTGTGTGTGTGTGTTTCTTTATGCGTGTGTGTGTGCCCATGGATCTATCGTGATGAGAAAATGGGTTTCTTCTTATTATCAAAACGAGTTCACGTCGCTCCTCTTTTTCTTGTCTTCCCTCGCGCTCCCTCCATCCCGCTAGTTTTCTATCTCCGTTCACAACAGACGAAGAAGATGAGCAACGGGAAGGAGAAGAAGAAGAAGAATAAAATGGAACGCCTTCCACCTCCTCCACCACCTTTTCAATGGGGATCTGCATGAGAGCTCCAAGACATTTCTTGTAACAATGAGCTGAAGCGCACACGGAAGATAGCCAGGATACAACGGCCCTCATCATGGTAAACATTGCGGGGGCATAATAATATCTGGTCCGTATGTGTTTTTTTTAAAAATGGACTCTGGCCTTAGTCCAAAGTAGGGATACGCTGTGGTCATAACTGTGTACATACCTGGACCCGGTGGGTCATGTATGCTACGCATCAGTTAGCTCTCTACACGTCAAGTTTTGAAGTTCCTTTGATCCCTATTCCCACCCACCAACTCGCCTCGTCTCCTACACTTACTTAACCCACACCACGAGTCTGTCCGGGCCGTTGCTGTAAAAAGTAATTTTTCATCCATTGAAGTCCCACACGATATTCATCTGTCCCTCTCCGGATTTTTCCACTATCAATTCAATCATATTTATCTCCGGGATGTCAACCGCATTTCACCTGTCATGTGACCTACTACATGGGGATTGGGATGGTCATCTCACTAGTACTGTGGCACCGGGTGTCTCCAATTAAAGTGGGAAATAACAAGGAGGTTCCAGAACGGGATGGATTTCGAGGATTGATTACGTACGAAAGTTATAGTATTTATTTCTAGAGCAACAAAAGAATGTTAGAAACTTGAATGTATCGGGTTGATGCTGCATGTGTATTTATGAAACGCCCATAAGTAAGTGTGTGCGCGTCTATCAGAGAGTATGTGTCTGAAATTCGCATGTGTATGTGTGTGTACGAAATGTGCATGTGTGTGTGTGTGTACGAAATGTGCACGTGTGTGTGTGTACGAAATGTGCATGTGTGTGTGTATGTGTACGAAATGTGCATGTGTGAGTGTGTGTGTGTGTGTACGAAATGTGCATGTGTGAGTGTGTGTGTGTACGAAATGTGCATGTGTGAGTGTGTCACATTTGTGCATGTTTGTATGGGGTAACAGCGCTGGAAGAATGAAAAAGATTGCGGCAGCCGGCTTGTATTTCAGTGCTAAAAGGTGATAAATGTCCGTCATAACTCATTGGGTGAATTCCCGCGCTTGATCCATTTCTATTTTCATCATCAAATGCTGGAAAACCATGCATCACCTTTAATTATATTACCTTCTCTCTTCACACGCATAAATCTACTTGATGTTCAACAACACGTGTGACGGCTAGGAGGAGGCGAGACTGAGCGGCAGAGGCGGATGTGTTACAAAATTCGTGTAGTACACACTCTCCATATGAACCCATGTGGTGTGTACATGTATATGCAGGGGGAATGGCGGGAAAGAATGGAGATACTTGTCTTCGATCCCATATTGACTCACCCCTGCCATTTCCAAAATGAAGGAGCACAGAATGTTTGGGAAATGTGATTGGATTTCCCGCCGCCATTTTACATTTCCACCCAAACAAATCACATTTACTACTGTAATGCAATAATTGGATTAGGAAATTAAAGGGAAAAATATTTTCGGGGTGACATACAAAATTTTTTTACAGTAATAGTAGCCATTTTGTACTTATAAAAATACAAAATGCATCAAAATTAACTGCAGAAATTTCAACAACATTTCCAATTCAAAAACCACATCAATTTCAATACCACGACGCTGCCATGGAATATGTTTTGTCCATGAAAAGTTGAAACTATTACATATACGTGTGTGGAATACAGGGCGAGGCGCGAAAAGTAATTTTACTTCTTTTTTTTCAAAATTTATTAGACCCCCCTGGAAAAAAAATGGGGGAAAGGGAGCAAAGGAAAGTTCCCGCTTGTAATTTTTCACGTGGAAAAATCCCTAGAACTGTCACGTCATTTTGACTGGGATGCATATTAAAAATTCTGGAACTTATTTTTCTCCGTGACTGGTGAGCGACTGGTATAACTCCTCCTTCGTATCTATAACCAGTCCCGCACCAGCGTATATACTTTGAGAACATCCTTCATGGCAGACTACTTCCACTTCTACTCTTCCAAAAGCCGTCAGTCTGCCCGCCCGTTTACAACTCTCCCGCCGCCGCTGCCGCCACTACCACCACCACCACCACCACCACCACTACCCCAGCCCGTCTCTCATGCTCCAGCAATATTAGTCTTCCTAACTAATGCACCGTAATGAAAGTGAGAGGAGATTGATGAGTCAAGTTTTTAATAAGTTTCAATATTTCGTCCTCATCTAACGTACACGCTCACCATTCTCCGCTCTCGCACTCTCTCCCTTGCATTATCTCCCACTTTGCCTCCCCATCTCTTTCCATTTGAAATCCCGCTGTAAAAATCTCCACACTTCCCCCCTCCCCCTCCATCTCCACTACCCGCTTCAACCATTTTCCTTTCTTCTTTTCTCTGTCTTCTTCCCGCATATACTTAACTAGCGAGTAGATTTTTACATGCACCGCCGCCGACGCTCCAGTTTACGCACAACTGAGTGAGGAGGACCGATAAGGCACTCGTCACTCCACGCACTACTTTGCACACTGTAATATGGGACGGGCCCATTCGTGTGTGCATATGTAAGTGTGTGTGTGTGTGTGTTTGGCTGGGACAGTAAATGAAAAGTAGGAGGGAAAGAGGGAGATGGCGGCCGTGATCATTCCATGAATTCCATTCGAGGGAAAGTGTGAACTATAGTCGGGTCTATACTTAAGTGAGAGTTAAAGAGAAGAGAGAGAGAGAGAGATAGAGCTGGAGAAGAGACAGAGACAGAGAGAGTGAGAGAGTGGGGCTCGGGAAAAAAAGAGGAGCATCATGGTGGAAGTTGGCCAAAAGGCGTGGAGGGAAAAAGAAAATAAATGATTTTTCTACACTGTTGGTTTTCTCCTTTTTCATCATATGCAAATATGGTGGAGGAGACGGAAAAGCACTGAAGGGACAACACATATCCAGACAGCATACACATACGCATATATATTCGGGGGACACAAACACGCCAGCACATACACACACACACACACACACACACATAAGGAAAAGTATCAACTGAGGAGTAAAGTGAAATGTTGCTAGTGAAGATATCCGGTGGAAAAACTACGAGAAATATTCCTTGCATAACTCTTTCCACTCATTTTTCATCTCCGTACAACGGACGGCTCCCTTCTCTCCTGCACTTATGATCATCTCTTCCTGTCTCCCCCTTCCTCTCAGTCCGCCTTTCCCGCGCACATGTACATATCCTATGCATAACATGTACTTAGTAGGATCCCTCTCAGCAGCCAAGTCAAAGTGCTCCTCATTCCTCATACGATTTGTACACATAGGGAGCAGCAGGGCTTTCCGGACGGCGCACAACAAGAAGAGTGTCATCTGATCCGCGGCCATGACACGTCCGCTCCGCATTTGCGCCAGTGATTTCCCCCCCCCCTTCCCGCGAGTACACTACGATCCGCCAAGTTATACTCAACGTCCATTAGCATGGGTAATCAACAGGGTTTCAGCGAGTCCTTAATGAATGTGCGGCTGTATGATAGTTTTTTTGGATGTTTCTGTGTTTGTGTCCCCACGCTAATGTGTGTGTGTGTGGGTGTCTGCACAAAAGTGTGATAACGTATGTGTGCTAGCATGTCCGGGTGTACATGTGTTAACGAGATGTGCGAGTGTGCAACGGTGTACATGTATGTGTATGTCTGTGCCAATTGGACGTAGGAGTGCGTATGTGTGTGCATACCTGTACCACTGTGAGTATATGCGAGTATGTGTGTGTGCGTATGAGCATATGTATAAGCCTTTCTCCGTGTATTATAAGTATGTGTGTGAGTACGTTTGTATGTGTGTGTATACCTGTGCCACATTATGTACTACAAGTGTATTCATGAGTGCGGATGACTGCATGTGTAAGGATGTACTCAAAGCGTGTGCCAATGTGACCTCCAAGTGTGTACTAGTGCATGTGTTCATACTTGTGGCTATACGTCTGCCACTGTGGGAGTCAGCGGCTAGTACGTAAGACTCTGTAAATGTGTTTAATGTGGTGTCGTCGCAAAGTGCAGTAGCGGCGTGTTCTTGTAACCTAATCAGTGTAGCAGTGAGCTTATATGACCCTGTTGAAAGCGATAGTGTGTGGATATGTGTTGCTCACGTGGGTAATTTGCATATGGAGCCCATTAAGATCAGATGTTCCAGCAATAAACCTTGAAGCATTACCGAAGGTCCTTTGGTGTAGAGCCCGTGCCTCCGTCTATGCTGTACATTGAACATTATATGTGGTATCATTTTGAAGTTATAGGCTTATGCAG
The DNA here is from genome assembly GCA_009870155.1 of Pseudobourletiella spinata. Lineage (NCBI taxonomy): Eukaryota > Metazoa > Arthropoda > Collembola > Symphypleona > Bourletiellidae > Pseudobourletiella > Pseudobourletiella spinata. The sequence continues at coordinate 7,730 of WJFA01002055.1, forward strand.
GGCACAGTGGTGGAGTAAAATCTGTGTGTATGTATGCCGTACGCAGTACTACCACTACTTAGCGTCCGCAGAGCGTACTCACTCACACGTACACGAATGCATACGCCGCTTGCCTCCGTATTACATGACCGGGGACCATAATCGAGTTCAAGTGGATTGCCTTTAGAGCGTAGGCTATAGAGCAGGAGAGAGAGAGAGCGATAAAATAAAATGAATTGGGTAACTCCATGCCGACTGCTTTTATGGTTTGTTTGGGTACATTAAGATCAGATTCACACCCACCTACCATACATTATTGCCACACTTACAACACATTCTCTCCTCTCTCTCTCTCCCCGAGTGAGAGAGAGTGTTAGAGTCAACGAGCACGACCACATGGTTATCTAACTATAGGCTATGGTTAGCTCCAATGTTTATATATGTTTCCTTTCAAGTTTCAACAGAATCTCAGATTCTCCTATGTAAAGACAAAGGGCCGGGCTGTAGTAGTTTGTGGAGAGTCAATTTGTGGGAGTTAAAAAGACGGCGAGTAGTAGACGGCGTGTGTGTGTGTGTGTGTGTGTTTATGTATTTTTCCATAGTTCAACACGGGACTTTGTCTATGGCCTTAGTGGCATATAGGGGAGCCGATGGTGGTGGTAGTGCTCTTAAGTTACGTTACGCATAGAGTTAACTGCTAGCACACAAAAAACTCACTTATGACATCTTTATGGCCGCTATTATAAGAGCAATGATCCTATTACGCTCGCTTATGGCTTCTTTTATGACCCTTATCGTCGTATCACGTGCACAAGTGTTTATGTCCCTATTTATTACCGGAGGCTTTTACAGATACGGCCATGACGACGACTACTACTATACTACTACTACTACCACTTTAACTATTACGTTGGGGAAGGTTAAGGTAGTTCAAGTTCATTCATAGAACTGGACCGACTGGAAAAATCCTGCCATGCTCAGCAAATATCCAACTTTTATATGCATTATCATTCTATCACTTCATTCAACTCCTTATTACTAGCGACAAAACCAATATTTCAAAGGTCCCCTCCAACTCTTACCGATCCAACGGTTGACTCACATCTCCCATCCGGCTGCTATAATGGCAATCAAGGGTGCAACTCCAAATATTTAGCGCTGACACGAACCCACTTTCACACCTCATGTTGTCAATTCCTGGATTCACCACAGCAAATGGGGGCTTTTCTAAAATTTTCAAAACCAAATTGAAAACTGGACAATATTTGCCGTGTTCAAATTGAAAAACTCAACGTCTCGGTCGGCCAATGTGGAAGAACTGATGGGGAATACCTTCCAGGGCTATGCTGAAGCCTGAAAATCATGGAATCTCCACCAAAATCCTCGTCAGTGGAGGTAACGGTCGGACTGCCGACTTGAATGTCAGCCACTCATTGTTACGCCATATATAAGAGGATCATAAAACTCTTCGAAAACACATCAACTCGCTTTGTTTCCCACTGGAAAAACAAGCTAAAAAGGTTGTAAAATGAGGGTGCCGGGCCGGAGTCGTACCTTCCTCCCACCCGTCCATCACACAGAACATTGTTATCCCACACAAGTTCCGCGTCTTACACACACACACATTTTATTGCACTCTTTTACAATTCCCCGTGGCCATGACTTGGTGCACATGGGATACGTCCATAGCCCAATGCAGAGCTATAATGTTTCGGGTCATGACAAGGATGAGGTAACTTTTCATTCTATTCTACAGCGTGGAGAATATATTCAAAACAGAAGGTAATGAGAAAATGTGGATGGACCCTTCTGCATGTAGTCTACTGCTGCAGTGGCCACGTAGGTGGATGGCGTGCAGTTGACGGGAAGTTCCATGGAAAACTCTGAGTTTGTGTGTGGGTGTATGTGTGAGTGTCTGCTACTACTAACAAATGGTTGTGGAAGGTGAAATTACGGAAAATTACTCTACTTCCCTGCCTGGAATTTGGAGGGGTTTCAGCTCCGAGTTTGGGAAAGTCCTGGCGGATTCGACCGTCCCAACCAGCCCGCCTCCACCCCGCGCCAGGCTGAGCTTGTTCTCACGGTGCTAAATTACAGTTTATCAAGGGAATGAATCGATTGATTTTCTCCGTTTCTCGTCCGTATGTGTATACGGACGGGGTAGTACGTGTCCGTGTGGGCTTCTCCAGAGGTTCCGGAATACACCCGCACGCCATCGCTCCCAGTTCCCCCGGTCGGATAAGGGTGAGTCTTACTATGTGGAAGAACGGCAGGGTTTTACCCTGTTCGTGGTAGTGGTGGTGAGACAGACGTTTTTAAACAGTTGGAGTTTGTTCTATGTGAAGTAAAACAAATGTAGAACGTCTCATGATTGCCTGACAGTCTTCCCTCTTTTAGACCCACACATACACACACACACACACACATACACACACACACACGCTTAGACAGACAGACTTAGGAAACACATGAAGGAGAGGAAAGGACGGAAAAACTTTTATCCAGCTTGCCCAACTCACTCGCTCATCGATTTCTGTTATTTTCTACGAGCGCCATTAGCTCTCTCTTTTCCTCCCTGACGGATGACGGCTCACTACTTGGATTGCCACCACAACCGCTTCTATCTTCCGCCAACACACATGAACTGACATAGACACACTCACACACACACACACACACTGATAGACACACACATGGGCACGCAGACAGACACACACACACAAACACAGTGAAACTTTGGACAGAATGTATTCAAGACTGTCAGAGGAAGTCACGTCAAAAATTTCTACAAACTTTTTTTTTCCACGTTCCGCATCACACTTTTCCATGACTTTTTTCTCCCCGCACTGCAGCCCTAGTCTCCCATCTGACTGACGAGAATAATCCCAATGGTTATTCCGACGGAATTGTTGGATTTTTTCCAGTCAAGTTTCACATGGAAAAATCACCCCGCGTGCTACTACTACCACCACTCCTTCCCTCATCCATATAGTATGCGAGGATTTAGTTAGGTGGCCCAAATGTGTATTTGATTGATTATCATTCCGGTGCATACTGAGCATGCTTGGGTTTCTAAAATGTTTTCATTAGTCATTTGAGCTGGCCATAGAAGAAGACTACTTGCTCCTCTATTTCGTGCTACTGCCACAACTCCTGTGTAATCATTCCGGGGGTAAAAAGTACCATTTGTCGGCTGTTGTTGGCAAGGTCTATGAGATTCTATAGACAGTGGCATCCATGCCATGCCCCGGCCTTCTCACGCCTGTACTACCATATACCATTATGTGATGGCGTTTGAATCCACGGGTGGTTCTCAACTCAAGGAGGCTTATATGCAGAGAGGGGAAATTCGTGTCCGACATGAGCCCTTCCTGCACTTAATATCTCTTACCCGTTTCTCCAACATTATAGAGTTTTAACATTATGCTCACTCAGTAGAGACATTTCCCATGTGCATATAACAGTGGTCTGACTCAACTCGAGGAGGCTTATATGCAGAGAGGGGAAATTCGTGTCCGACATGAGCCCTTCCTGCACTTAATATCTCTTACCCGTTTCTCCAACATTATAGAGTTTTAACATTATACTCACTCAGTAGAGACATTTCCCATGTGCATATAACAGTGGTCTGTGCCTACGAGGGCGGATCCTCTTATGCATGTGTGGACTGGGTTAACTGCAGTGGATAGAGATACACACTGTGTACACTGTGAGGGCGAGAGAGGCTACAGACGGAAACATGGTTATGAATTGAAACGCATGGAATGGCGTGATAGCGGAAATGAACACTTTGTCCTCTGAAAAAAAGGGAGCACACACACACACAAGTTTGAAAACTGAATTTTTCTCCAATTATACGCGTACATTTTCCCGTACTGAAAACATGCACACGCACACACACACATACAAAAGTACACAGCATGCATGTCCAACATGTGTCTTTGTTTTTAAGTGTAAACTTCCAACTGGATTACGAGTATAGGAAGGTGTGCGGGAGTGGAGTGGATCCGGAAGCGGAGGGCATGGCTAATTCAGAGTGTGAGTTTTAGTCTAGCATTTATGTATGTACAAATGCTGTGTGTGTTTGTGTATGTGTGTGTATATGTGTGTGACGTGGAACAACGTCTACAAGTTTACGGGGGAGGACTATAGATGGAAGATTTTGTCTTGCGCCACACATGTATTCCTACACAAATGCCGCATATTTTTTCCTTTAATTTCCCGTCTGTACAAACACATCTGCGTGTGTGGAGGCATGTACCGGGGGTAACCTTCGTTCATTGTATGAGAAAATGTAAACTAAAATAATTAGCCGGACCATGCCATGTAGTAGACGTTCCTCAACCGCCCTGTTGCTGTACAGACACACAAACACACACACACACAGGATAGTAGACACATTAGGCTTTTGTGAATCCTTCAGTTTCCACGGCTCATGACACGCCAAGTGATCATTTGCATCATTATTAGCGTGCTTGAAGCAATCATCATTGGTTTCATGCCTCCTTAGTCGCCGGGCCCGGTGAGGAGAAAGGGACGACGCAGCACGCAAACACGGTAGCAATTGCGAATCTACACTACTATAGTGGTCCCAATATTCACTCACAAAAGTACATGCAAGCACAACACAATAGTTTGGATAAAATTATTTTGTAATTTAGCACGTTCTTCAAACAAGCTTAAATTCCCCATTGATCTTCCTGGCAATCGTTTAACCATCTGAGGGGCAAGAGAGAGAGAGAGAGAGTTGATTTATGCAGTTCGGGGCACTGTATAGAGATACACACACCCGCACACACAAATTCATACGTACTCCCGCACACCCACAGTCACACACAAATTTGTACACGCATAAGCACACAAAACACACACACTCACACATAATCACACAAAACACACACACTCACACGTAATCACACAAAACACACACACTCACACGTAATCACACAAAACACACGCGCTTGTACGTAATCACATAAAACACACACACACACACACAAACTTAGTTGTACATGCACAAATACACCCTCAAATGTAGTCGCACGCACGCAAAGTTGCACACACACACACACACACACAGTCATAAGTAGTCAAAGACACACAGCATGCGTGAGTCTCCCCGACTGTAGCGCGGGTGAGGAGAAATAATTCCAGCTTGTTAATTTATGGCAGAGGAGCCAAAGCACAGTCTCAACGGCCCGCTAAAGAGATGATATGAGTAGCACAAAAACTTGTTGCAAGGAAAGGAGGTAAATTTTCCTCGAGTGCATCTCCGATGATTACAGCCCAGCATGGGGGTGGAATTATCCCGTCTTCAAAAACTCCCTTTGTAACTCCCATAACCACACGGTCCGGCTGGCTGCCAGAATGCAATGGCGGACAAGGGGAGCTACTACTCTCCCTCTCCTGTAGAAATCAAGACTAGATTTTAATGGTAAAATTTATTGTTGTTCATCCGCACGCTCTCAAGTGTCTTCCTCATGGGTTGCCCGACAGCCAAAATCTCGCAAACTCTATGCCCTCGATGAAGGAGCCTGGGCTAACTGGAACTGGGTTATGGGGGAGTCCAAATAAGTTTTGCACAGAGAGAGAGAGAGATAGGATAAGTCTTTTCCACATAGTTTTCCCGCTTTGCCTTCCATCCGTGTGGCGAAGAGATAAGGTCCTCGGCGTTGTCTCTGTAGTACAGCATTACACAACTCCATGATAGTTATACCTCAGCGTATAGCTCCCAATAGTATGCGAAGGGAAGGGTAGTGAACGGAGTGACGATTTTATTGCACGGTGATTTGGAGGATTTATGGTGTGTTTACATGGGAGCAGACAATGTTCCCTAACCTTCATTTAACTCCAATTCACTCCTCTCTCATCCTTATCACCTGCATTCCACACTCGCGTACCGGCCGAGCTCATACCGTGTCAATAAAATATACAAACAATAAATTTCCCTCCCAAGCTACAGTGTAAACACGGGGGCATTGGAGCCCAGGGTTTGACGACATTTCAAAAAATATCTCCTGGGGGTTCATTCCTTCCTCCCGCCGCTGCCACCTCAGTCGCTGCCGCCCCTGCCTCTGCGGCTCACAGTCGGATTTGGCTCATGACATGAGGGAATTTCGGAACAGTGCCCGCGTTCTGGAAGCCCATCCCGGCGCCGGCTCATTACTGGGACTAATGAGGCTAGTTTAAATATGCAAACATGGTGGGCTCCGTACTACGGTCGTTGCGGGCCAGGTATGCATGCATCCATGCACATGCCGTAATTTACCTCGCAGATTTATTCCTCAAACTTTCATCTGGTGCGGCTCTCGGCTGGTGGCCGGAAGGCAGTAGTTGTTTTTCCTACTGTCTTTCACCAACTCGAACAGACTATGGAGCACGTTCCCTTTGAGTCCTACTACTACTGGGCTTCCGTAAGGGCAAAATATGTGAGAGCAAGGTTCGTCAGCGCTACTGCACGGTGTACATACGGGACGACGGTGTCGTTAGTGATGCTCCGTGTGCGAGATTTGGTCGGGTGGCATTAGAGTAGGCGGGATTGGGAAGACTGGGACGGGAGGCGAGGATGCGGAATGCTAATGGAATGTCTCTAATGAGCCAGCCGAGGTGTGAGTCGCACCTCCGGAACACGTAATAGTTTCGTTAGTATAGTAATGCCAGTATAGTAGCTGTATTAGCTGTACATATCAGAATGTAATATACATGGACAACGGTGGATTTCCATTAGAGTAGCAACAATGCGTACATGGTAGGACTTACCCTTGTCTTAACATGTGTAGCTGTGCACACGGGCCCGCACTATGCATAGAGGCGGGCAGAGTAGTAGCAGATTGGAGTCCTTACTTGAGACCCGGCCGGGGATGGCAAATCTGTGAGGATGAAAAATGGAAGGAAGGAGAATAATAAATGAATCCATTTTTTAATTTCACCGTCCCATCCAGTTGCCCCTACCCAGTGGTAGCCAAAAGGTGTACATATTGGAAAGGGACGCGGGAGGGGATGTGAAAAAAACGGGAACGGGCCAAGACAGATTATCCCAGTCTGACATTAGGAATAAAGGGGGGGGGGCAAAAATAAGAGACCGAAGGAGGACTACGGGGACGGAGATGACGTGACTATGTATTAGTAGTTCATATTCCCCGAGTCAATTATTGGCCACTACTGCTTCATGTGAGGGAGAAATTCCCAGGCGACACTGGAAAACTCCTCAGACACATCTTGCCTGGAAATAGGAACGGCACGACTGCCTGTAATGAAACGGCTGAAATCACCAGCCTCTCCCAATGCAAATGAGCCCAGCAGTTTTTGAAGGATGGCGGGAAGCTCGTGTTGTGACGACAGAGCTCAAGTCCCAACCCAGTTTTTACCGAGTTAACGGTACTGATTAAACGAATAAATATGGTGGAAAGCCGTGGAAATATTTTTGAGAGCATTAGTGAGGGGAAGTGTGTGACAGATAAATTGTGGATCCTTCCCAAAAGAGCGAACACAGAGCGGTTGACGGGGGGAAGAGCTAGGCGGCCGCGTGGTGAGCTGCGCGGAGAAACTTGGACCAGTGACAGAGGGTCTCGGAAGCTTGAATAACAAATGATGTGTGTTGCATAGCGCTATTCTTTATGCAGGTTGCCACCAACTTGTGACAAGTGATAAATGCTATCATCTTCTGATTGGCTTTCCCCACGGCTCTTTTCCTTGTCCTTTATGAAGGGATTCGAGGGCCAACACCTGCACGCAGCAGACCTTTTCCTTCTCTCCCCTGCCTTCGTCCGGAGCCAGGCGCGGATCCGTCGAAAATGACAAATATCATCCGACTACATACCAAAGAGCATCTTCTTCTCCTCTTCCTTCTTCCTCTTTCAAAAATGGAACAAAAGTGGGTCCACAACTCCGCCTTGCCACATATACTTTAGAGACTCTTTATATTTACCATTGAGTCCCATATCGTTCGGCAATCCCTTTGGAACGTGGGCATGGTAATACGTGCGGGTACAGTGTATGATTGTGTCCGTTGGTTAATTGAACGTGGATAAGAGTATACACAGTATGTACTGAAGTACATATGTGTTATGTGGGCTATACGGGATATGAGGTTCCCTCTGACTATCGTGATGCGTACTATGGCACACGATCCACGGTGGTGTTATGCAAGTGCATAAGTCTTAAGGAACCCCGTGCGCAGTCATCATGACAGAGGGATAGGGACCCTTGCGGCAGTGGCTGTTGAGGGCCTATGGGGATGAGCGCTGGGATCCTTACGTGTGTATATATATTTACTCATGTGCTCGGGTGCATGGGAGTACGGTTGAACGGAGATGCTAAGACGAGCTCTGGTTGGTTCGTTTACGTGTTTGAAATATTGCGACTTCACGGCATCGCACTCCTTTTGTCTCATCCATCATTTTGATGTCTTTGTTGGCCTCCATTAGCTATCCATCAAGTAACGATGCATGCACGCCGAGCGCTCCTTCTGGCTCAAGGAGAGGAAGAAAAAAAATCTACAGAGAGAGAGAGATTGGTGTAGTATGGCTGTGCGTATATGTGTGGGGTGAGTGAGTGTGTGTATGCATATGTGGTGGTGTGTGGTTGCATGTGTGCTCACAGACGTGCCAGCGTGTGTGTATGTGTACGTGTGTGTGTGTGTGTAAATGTGTGCAAGTATGCTTGCCGGTGTGTGTGTGTGTAGAGGTGTCGGTGTGTGTGCTCGTACAAGTTCATTTGTGTGCGTATTCTTGTTGGTATATGCACGAATATGTGTTTCTATGTGGGCATATACGTGTTGGTATATGCAAGTATAAGTTGTTGCTGTGTGGGCATGTAATGTTTGTGTGTGTGCGTGCAAGTGTTGGTGTGTATTTCTATGCTGCGTCTTAGTGTGTGTGTATTGGCCCCGGAAAAAATCTTCAACTCATCCCAGGGAAATCCAGTGGTGAGAGACAGCCCCTTTCCTTAGGATTACGACGGTAGTGCAGAGAGCGGATGGGAAGCTTATCAACATCATCCCTACGCTCAGCGCGCTTATACAAATGAGGAATTCCCATAATGCTTTCCCCTCCGAAAGTCCTAATTCCATTTTCATCCAGTTACAATAAATGTTTTGTAATATTTTATAAAAACCCCAGGTCGGCCTACGCATTGTATGAATTTTTCTGACGAGAGGATCAACCTCTGTAATTTTTTTTGGAAAGATTACTACGATATTCTTGCAGCCTCAACCGTTTTTTATAAATAATAATAGTAATAATAATAATAATACAAGGAAGCTGAACACATAACAAGTGCCATGTCTCGAAGAGATTATAGTCCCTCACCACCGCCCGCGTCTACTCTACTATTGAATTTTCAACTCAAAAAAAAAAGAAAATAATAAATCAGCCACAGTTGCAGGAGCGCAGAGGAGAGGTTTGTATACTCAAACCATCACGTTCCACATGGAAACAAATGAGGTGGGACTCGAGGAGGCGGGGGATTTGGATGGACTTGGAATTTTTGGGGTGAATCTTCCTGGGAAGACATTGAAGCGGGGGTGGTTTGACAGAAAAGCTGAAAATCCCGCGTCAAAAACTGAGCGGAAATGAAAAATCAGCGGGAAACCTGTACAGGGTTGTGTGCGCATTTGAGAGCGAGGGTGGCAAGGGGGATTTGGTGAAAAGCCTCTCGCTCTTTTTTTCTCGCTCTCTCCTCCACTCTTTATCTTTGTGATTGGGGCGGATGAAGTGTAAACGATCCGCGGCACGGAGTTTCCGCCTTCACTGAATTTGGAATTTCCTAATGAATTTAAAGAAATCTTGGCTCAGTGGTTGCGGCCATGGTTCGTGCGGTTAGGGGAGATCTAGGTGGCTTTAATATTGAATGACCATCTGGACTCGTGGGGGTCGGTCAGCAGTGGTACAGTGTGCGGTGTGGAGGAGGGAGATGGACGGAAGGGGGAAGTTGAAGGGAAAGTTGATACATTTTTATGAGCGGCATGTGTCTTTCCACCACTGAGTGAAACATG
>WJFA01002056.1:3715-17700 GCA_009870155.1 Pseudobourletiella spinata
ACACACACACACACACACATAACACACAATAACAACTTGGCAGTTGTCCATTAAGCCCCATTTAAAGTTTAATATTCCGTCTTTGTGAACAATATTTCAATTATTGCGGTCATGATTCACCTCCCTACTAAAGTAATTACATCCGCGGCTCTGATCGATATAATTACTGTGGTTAAATCCCATAAATATACATGTACATACATATATCTGATCCTTCTATGGACGGGGGATAATTGGTGAAAATCAAGGGTTACCCCGACTGTCATTACCCACGCACATACGCACATTAGTTTAATAGCAATGGTGGTAATGGCCGTCCATTAGCCGACCCAAAGGGCACCCGGACCCGACTTGGGCCACAACTTTTTATGTGCGCAATGGGTAGAGCTACATAGAACCAATTCATGTACATTATATATATATATATATATATATATTTATATTTATATCTATATGCACATGCATACACATGCTGACAAAAATATTGTACACATTTTTGCACCAGCCCGCATAGCACATGTCGGACGGAGGGAAAGATTGCCGGAGCCATTTGGACGGAGAGCATGGTCCCGCCACTACTACTACGGATTTCCCATCGGGGGCGTCCTAACGATAAGAAAGGTTACGTTCATTACGGGCACTACCGTAGACATTTTGCGGAGCAGAGCAGTGTGTCCTAGTGGTACATGCATCATTTTATACCCATTACAGGTAGACGACAGATTCTTCAAGATACTGTCAACTTTCAATGCATTACATATAAGTGTGTTGTCAACGGCTTTGTGTATACTGGAAACCGCACGGAGGTCGGAATTGAATGTGTGGGGGGAAACGTGCGTGTACATACATCTATATATATGTATATATGTATGCGACCACGTCTGTCTACGTCTGTGCCTGTATGAGTGTGTGGGTTGAGTAAAGTTGTACAACTACAAGAACATCATCACATACGGAGGGACATAATGGGAAGACCGACCCGACCGTCCCTCTTATTCCCTTCCAAAGAAATTCAATACACGAGGTAATATCATAATGTCCCGTTTGACATTTCCGGCTTGTTTCGAGGCCAGGATATGATATTTAAAGGAAATTACTTGGGGGGACGATACATTGGAGGGACCATAGGAGGATGAAACCGAGATGAAGGATGACACTACTGTGAGTGTTTGTGTGAGTGTGTGTGGCTGTAGCTGTAGCACAAGTGATATTGCTTCAATAACCGCTCGTGAGAGATGTCTTCAGGAGATAATAAGAGCATTATTTTACCTACACGACCGGAGGGGAGCACCTGGGCTGCTGCTGCTGCCGTACACTTGAGAAAAATCCACCCTTCCAAGAAATCTATTGCGCAGATCTATCAGTACTATTATCATTATACACACATACAGACCTCCCACCACTACATACCCACTTTCCGGGGCTAAAAGAAACAAGTTATAGTCCACATAGACCTTGAGGACATATGACTTACAATAAAAAGTAACGATAGTACATGGAGGAACATGCACATGCATATCCCTCCGCTGTATCGGAACTTACAAACGACTGTCATCCGCCCCTCGCCCTGGTCTGACGTGAAGCTGGGCGCTTCCAGGGATACTTCACACCGATACACGCCTGTTGATCTCATCTCCACCGGATTCAGTGCCACTGTTTGATTTGTAGATCTCGTCGTCTGCAAAATTCACACACACATATTATATATATATATATATATATAAACAAATGCAATATGTAGACCATATATTAACTTTTCTCCACCACCCCATCAACCACCAGCGCGGTGGATGGCCAGCGCAGCGGTTGGGAACATGATGGGGACAAACAGACGTTCTGATCATAGAAAGATTTGTCCATACAAACCACACACACCTACACACTTCCCACCGACCAACCCTTTCCTCGCCCCACTCAAAATAGTATAATCTGATGGAATAAATAGCTTTTATATACGGAGGCCGCGGGGGGAAGGCGAGAAAGAGAGGGAATGGGAGCGAAATATGTCATCCGCTCTTCCTATAAAGTGATGGCTGATGTGAGCGGAGGATAGCGAGGGAGAGTGGGGATAGGTAATATATACATGTCTATATGCCTGTATATATTGGAAAATGGAGAAAGAGGTTAGGATAAATTGAAAGCTACTATTTTTCTATCCAACCAACGTTGAACCAGTTAGGCCTTTGAATATTTTACGTATGAATATAAATTGATTTTTCCTCATGTCACCAGCCAGCCAGCCAGTTCTTTTCCTCCATCCGATGACGACGACGACGACAACGACAACGACTGAACGACGATACGACGTCGACCAACAAGAGTTACCCGGACAGGGTGAACAAGCAGGCTGCTGACGACAAGGGATCCCCCTCTTCTTCTTCCCCAGTCAAACTGGAAACGGAAAGGAGTGTCAATTTAACAGACACTTTCCCTTCTCAACCCCCTGCATTTTTCATAGGCTTTCCCCCCGGCGAGTAAGGCTCCTCTCCGGTCATGGAAGCAGAGTGTGGTGGGCAGGATTGACACACGTTCCTACCTACCCTATACAGCTATATATATATACATACATATATATACATATACTATATATACAACAACTCCTACTTATTTAAAATGTTCCCGGGCAACCTCACACTCCTTTCTTCACCACCTTCCGCACCCTCTCCTCCCGTCAAACTCTTCCTTGACTAGAGGTTAAATACATAGACGTCCAAGTTCACTTACTAATGCCCTGACAATACCTAGGGATACTATTTGGGCCTTTCCTTACAGCAGGGGTTCCACCCATTTGCCCCATGTAAATTTTGTCAAAATCACTTTCTTCCACTAGTGAACCGAGGAGTGGCTCATATGAGTCTTCCCATCCCCTTCCATTGTAGTACTAGTTGCATACTATTGGCATTCAAAGTGAAAAATTGGATTTTCCTAGGTCGTCCTCCATCCTTTTTGTCTATTCTTCGTCCTATTCTTCAGTCCGCCACATATTCGGGGAAGCCTCAGACAAATCAGTTCAAGTAAGGCCTCATTCCCAATCTTCTGGACCCTCGCATGCGAATTTTGTACAAAAATTAATAATTTTTAAATGAAACTCTCTCAGAGAGAAAGGAGCTTGTAAAACATCTGGTTGAAAATGTGTGGGCGTGTGTGCGTGTGTGGACATTTTATTATTAATATATTAATATTTGTCGCCCTGAATGGGCGTACGTGTCCCTCCGGTTTCGGTGGGGAAGGAAAAACTTACATCCACATTGACTCCTTCCACCATGTGTGCCACGATCTGGGGTCGGAAGCGGGGGACGTAGCGGAAAAATTCTTCATTATCTTTGTACCATCGGATGGAGTAGACGCGCTGATTCCTATCCAGTCGGAACTGACATTTCAACATCACGCTGTCACCATGAAATGCATGCTGAGGCACATCCACACGGAACATCTTGAGTGACTCCGCCACTGAAATTCAAACAAAGAAAAGGGAGGGCTCATACTACGGTGTTGTGAAACATCCAATGTGACATCCACGAGGAGTGCATATGCAGGCGTGCGTACATACATATTTGGGGTCTTCCAACCGCCGAGAAAGTTACGACGGTCTAAAAAAATCCGCTCCCCATGAATAGAGTAGTAGTAGTAGTAGTAGAGGCTCGCGTAGTAGTTTATTATACCCTCCCCGGAGCCGCGGTACAACTTCCGTGCTTCACACACAAACACAAACACAGTATATACACAGCAGGCACGCAGTTGAGACAGTAAGCTGGGTCGCCCCCCATTCACTCCGAGAACATTCATTAGCCCCCTCGACTGATGACAGAAGGGATGTTTAAGACTCTTATCAATCCTATAATTTTTCCCCGGTGTCATCAAATCCGGGGGAAAAGGGAAGTGACAGTGGGACCGCATCTAATGATTAGCCTCGGAGTGAGCCATTCCTCTCATTCATCTATAATGGAGTTGACTCGAATCGAAGTGAGAGTTCAGGGCCCTCCCCCTCCGCTCGCACTTGAGTCTGGGAGGAATGGATGGAGGGGGGGGACATTGCTGGTGGGAACTAACGACGCTCATTTGCAGCTAGGTAACTGCCACCGACTCCGTCTCGACGGCGGGCTTTCTCGGGTGAAAGTTAAAACATTAGAGGACAGGGAGGGAAATGGTAACTTCACATCTAATTTATATTAGGTAGAGGAAAAAGGTTTTAGGATTTGTGTTTTAGAATGTAAATGTCGGTGGGGACTGATGCCGCATGACAGGCGTGATAGGGTTGCGGCTAGCGTAGAGGAAGCGTACACACATACACATATGCACTTACACTCAGTTGTAGACACACACACACACACACACACACACACACACACACAGTCACATTCAGTACACACATAGACACTCAGTTGCAGCTACCCAAACACACACACAGTCGCACAGGCCCATACACACACTCAGTTATAGAGACACTCACTCGAACCCGTACAGGCACATACAATGCACACACACACACATCCACTCATTTATGTAGACACACTCAGTCGCACAGGCACACACAGACACACACACAGTTGCTATAATGCGCTCCCCCCAGAATCTCCCGATGAGAGAGACGCGCTTCTGCTCCGGTGTGCCTAATGGGGTGAAGACTACACACTCAGGAACGACTTAAGGAGAGGGAAATCTGAAGAAGTTATACATCCGCACCAGAGTAGAGGAGGCGGAATAGGGTAGGTTGACTTCTTGGATGTGTATATATGCGTGTGTGTATGTGTCATTCCCTGTATTCTGATTGCTCTCACCACGAAAAGCTCTTGTTCCAACTCTCTCTCTCTCTCTCTGTCTGTCTGGTCGCCTCCTACCGCTCCTCTCTCTCTCTCTCTCTTTCTGTATCTTCTCCGTGTGTCCCTTTCGGGTCCCGCACACTCATTCATTCAGTCATTCATTGTATGTGACGCCGATATGCCTTTGGACAGTTAATGGTCCGGAAATAATAGACAATCTAATCTACTCACTTCCTCTAGCTTCACGCTCTTCCCTCATTCACTCACTTACTCTCTGGCTCTCACCCACACTGCTGTGTG
Source organism: Pseudobourletiella spinata (assembly GCA_009870155.1). Taxonomy (NCBI): domain Eukaryota; kingdom Metazoa; phylum Arthropoda; class Collembola; order Symphypleona; family Bourletiellidae; genus Pseudobourletiella; species Pseudobourletiella spinata. Next base: position 8,776 of record WJFA01002056.1, read on the forward strand.
TATGCATGTGCGTCCCTATAGTCAGTGGCTGTAGAGAGCTCCTCCGCCGAGGTATTCACAGGAGACGGAGTTAGACACAAAAGTAGCATAACCTTCTCCTCCCCTCCTTCTTCTTATTCTGCATATAACTTGCTTAACAGCCAAATCTTTATTTTCTCCAATGCACATTACAGGAGGAGAGCCGCCGTCTAAACAGTTATCTCAACCTCCGCACCGGCGCCCTATCCTTCTGCACCATGAGCACACACACACACACACACAGTACAGAAAGGCTCCGCTCACATATAAGGAGGCGCTAATGATACAACTCTTAAGCTAAACGGATTAGCGTATTGAATTATTCTGTAAGAGATGCATGCCCAATGCCCAGCGCTCCTCCGGATCCTCCTCTTTCCCCGTCTCTCCCCCATAAATTTCTCTTCCTTTCCACTCTACTTTGTCTGTTGCATGGGGCCACATGGAGACGGACATTATGTACACGTGCATGCATACATATATTCAAGCATTCACATAGACATTTATAATTAGAACACATTCTTCTTAGGCAGACGGATTATCTGTGATCTGGGAGGGAAGGGTGCGTGCGGAGTTATAGAGTTGCTCCAGTCCGAAATCCGACCATTATTAACCGTCCCATGAATCCGCACTTCCCACATACAGCCATTTCCCCGCTACTCCTTGACCACTTCAAGGCCCTTCATGTCTTCTATGGGAGGGGTGGATCTTCTATATACTTGTGGCTAACAAAATTAGCAGTATCTCCGCGAAGCCTGCTTGACTTTTGGGGATATGGAGCCAGCCGAGGCTATTACATATTAAGGCCATAGGCTCATGCCGCCCTCGTACGGATTTGTTGGGGGGGATCCGTACAGTATCTTACAAGTGGGAGTGCCGTGTGTCTTGGACGTTGGTGGAGCTTAGGAGGAGAGAGTGGACGGGTACTTTGTATGTAAGTGACGTGCAGGATGCCGAGGATCGGCAGGACTAATTTATCCCTGGTGGACACCTCCGAAGATGACTGATTGGACTGGGCATGTATGTGTTCGCTGGTGTGGCCGCGCGCGTGTATCTCCAACAGGGAAGGTGAAGAGTGTGAAGTGGCCTCTTCGTATTAAGTCTCAAGTTGAGTACCGAGGAGAGGAGACAGTAGTTGCTCTCATCTTCGTCGTTGTCGGCGTCATCCACCTCCTCCTCCCCGCCTGTGTGTCTCATGTGTGTACGCGGGGAGGAAGAAATAAAGAAAATATTGTAGAAAGTGGGATCTGGGTCGATCAGGGACTGAGGGTGTGAGTGCGTGTAGGCCTGTATGCAAGGTGGACATGTGTGTATCTATGGAGTGTGTATATATGTGTGTATGTAGTGTATGTGGGGGCTCGTATGCCGCCGTAGGTGTGCCTGTGTGTCAACGTAAGTATGCATGTGTGTGCCTTAGGTGAATGTATGTGTGGATGCGTGGTGTGTGTGTGTGTGTGTGTGTGTGTGTGTGTGTGTGTGTGTGTGTGTGTGTGTGTGTGTGTGTGTGTGTGTGTGTGAGTGGTGTGTGTGTGTGTGTGTGTGTGTGTGTGTGTGTGTGTGTGTGTGTGCTTGTGTGTGTGTATGTCTATGTGTCAGTGGACGTATGTATGTGAGGTTTGGGGAAAAGAAGAAGACGGACGGTGATTTAATTCGCTGTGTAGGTAAAAGGTCGCTTTTGATTCAGGCCACGATTGATTGTCGCACTCGTCAACTCGTGACTCGACTCACCAATGTTGAGCCAACAAGACAGAACAACGTCTTCGTATGTAGTGGAAGGAGCATCATATGAGGAGAGGTAGTAGGTGATGGCGGGGAGGACGATGGTGGTCGTCTTGTCGTCGTGGCACAGGAGGGGACGAGGGAACCGATAAGGGGAGGGAAAAAAGAGGGAAATGGAGCACAGATGACGGGGAGGGAGACGACGAAGAGCAGAGCAAGAGAGAGAGAGGGAGAGAGAGACAGAGAGAGAGAGAGCGGACCGACAGTTTCCCTGCTTCGATATATCTTCCAAGATTCCACCCTACTAGGTGACAGGGGACAACGTTGAGGCCACAGAGAGACAAGGGCACATCATTAAAGCTTCTCCTACAACACCTTAAACAGGAGAAGAAAAGACAATTTTGTTCAAAATCAAAGATTCCACCTTTACGACTTGAACTTTTCTCTGTCTTCGTCTTTGACGCCTTTGCGCCGGTGTGTGTTTATGTACACAGACATTTCGGTGTGTGGACGTGTTGTGGGACTCTCCGGTAAATAAAAGCATTTCAAATGAGCTCCACCGGGCACCACCATCCTTCTTCCTCCCTGATCGACAGACAATAGGTGGACCAATGAGTTAGTCTGACATAGACTACGGTAGTGTGGGTACACTACCGTGTGTGCCTGTGTCTCTCTGTGACTCTATTCTACCCAATGCAGGTCTGCGACAACATAGCCATTTTCCTCCCTCCCCCCTTGTGTCTTCTTCTTTTTCTTTTTTTCTTCTGTTTATCTATAGTCGGTGCGGAGATACTGTGTGGAAAAAGTCGGACTCGTCCTCGGTACACACAGACATACACGGCACACGCACACACACACACACACACACACACACACACACACTCACTTGACTGCTCCGCTCCGCGCAGGGGAGGAATCCATGGTCTGTTGATTGAATTGAAGGAGCCGCGACAGAGCAGTTTTATGTTTTTTCAAAGTCGATTGAGGGAAAACTCGGGATTCTCTGATCAGAAATTCGTTAAGGAGACAGAGGAAGTGGAAGCTTACCTGATCCAATTAGGAAGAGGATGACGAAGAGTATTCTCATTATTATATCAGCCTTGGAATAATGTCTTCTCGTACATCAAAAGATTCCTTCAAATTTTTCCCAATTTCGTGTCTCTCTCCTCCTCCCTCCCCACCCGCAAGAAGTGCCGCCGCCACCAAGTCCCCAACGGCCTCACAGTTCTCTCTCTGTCCTCCTCCCGCCTCCGTTCGTTGTCCTCCACCTCGTTTTATGACGACACTCAAGAAAATTCACTTTCCCGCACACACTACTCCCTTTATCTAGCCACACTGGGGGACACTTTTACATGCATACTTTATTATGGGCTCAAATAACTTAACTCTTCCTCCCCGTCACCGCAGTCAGTGAGTGCCGTTAGTCGCTATAATACAGTCCGATTATATATACATATGTTGTTACTACCACCAACTGTACCGAATATATACATCTACAGAGTCAATCGGTACTTTGTGAGATGTAGACTTATAGTGAGGAGGATGCTCACTGATGAGAAGCTAATTTGCCCAACCAGATAGATCAATTACTCAAAAACTAAACCACTTGAACAATTTTTGTCTTCCGCAACTTCCCAATCTGCCTCCCTCCTCCCTCTTCTTCCTCTTCTTCGTCGTTCCTTTCCACCCTTTGAACTTGATTTACTTTCATCTTATACATTCGTCGTCACTGGAGAGAAACTCTATGTATATATATATATGTACAGGCTCAAGTTAGTCTGTAAGCACTTGATAAGTTCCCACCAGTCAATCTCTGCGCACTGTGGTTCGATGGGAATAAAATGTTGAGATGATTTGGAGCGTGTACATGTGTGCGAGATTATTTCAAATCAAAGTCCCCGCCAATTCTAAAGCCCTCCCTTTCAATTATCCTCTTAAAATAGCCGATGCACCATGAGTAAATCTCTGTAGGTTGTCATTGAGTATCATCTACGACCAATGTAATTACTTGCCATACTGTCAGAGGATTGGAAACTTTCCAGTAACTTGTGGGAAAACTGAAGAGTACTACGGCGGATAATTAAAGCCACTCGGAAATTTTAATAATAAATTACGTCACCTGAAGGCGACTAAATTTGACGCCCAAGCAAGATTGTGAGAGTTAAATTAATGAATTGTGACACTGGTGCAGCCGCCTTTGCCTCCAGTTCCATTACCCGGTTTATGTAAAAGCTTACACTGGGAACCTGGCCCGCACGTCTGTGGCTTACCACGTTCAACTTCCCACGTGTCACACACTGCTGAAGACTGACGAGCTGCCTCTTTCCCTTCCGTTCCCGCGTTTTTAATTCAATCTTTTCTCTCTTTATTTCCGGAGCGTCTGCTCCCGATAAAGAGTTCGGATTTTTCGTCCTTGTTGTCTTTTGATGTGTGCAGGATTACAGAGGATCTGTTTTGGAAGCTGGAACGTCCGGGGATGTGATTGTGTATGTGACAGGCGGCAGGAAGTGCCTTGAGGAGAGGAAGAAGCAATTTAAATAGTGGGACAGACTCGACTGACTGAGTGAGAGACAAACCGTCGGTCCGTCCGTCTGATGCCTTTGTAAGTTTTGTTGTTTCTCTCTCAGCTCAGCTGTTTTCCAGGAGACACACTTATTTCATGTTGGCGTACACTTCTATTTGCCCAGGCTCGCGGTTGAGAGTGGAAGAACTACGGAGATTCAGGTTGTTGTAATTTACGGGCTAAATTTTTATTTTCTCAAATTGTTTTTCTCTCCCGTTCAGCGGAGTAGGACAAAGTGGTTCCGTCCTTGTCCTCAAGGAAGAATGGAAGCGAACCCCGGAGCAGTGGAAGCAGGAAGATCGGAATAGAGTCGAGTCAACAAGTACGACGACAAGAGTGTAAACATGACGTGCAAGTGCTCCTTTAGAGGAGCTAAGTGGGTTTAATGAAAGCGGAAGGATGACAAGGTCACTTGTTCCATCTTCTCTTCATGACAGATTAAAGTCGGGCCGGCTGCTCCGAGTCAACAGCGTTTCTGCAGTGGTAAGTCAGTGTCAGCGGTTGAGTGAATATATTCCTGTGATGATTGGAAATGAAAAAGTTTTCTGTAGGGTAAAGTTGTTCCACGGTCTCCGGTTCCGCAGATCCGTAGAAGGGTGCAGATGTGAGAAGAACGTTACAGCAAGACCTCCAACTAGCGGAGTGTGACAGTGGGAAGAGGGCGACGAGAGAACTAACGGTTCAGAGGTTCAACGACAACTGCTGGATTAGAAAGCACTCAACTGGCTCTATAAAAGTGTGGAACCCGGTGAATCGCTGCCGTTGTGTGTGCGTGTGTGTGTGTGCTTGTGCATGGATATATCTGCGGTGTATATACGCAGTCATCGGAAGGAGACAGAAAGTAGCTGAACGAATCTCCTACTGCTCCTGCCACTCCTATACACTTCTCCCGCTTCCCCTGCCCTGTAGGAAAGCTCAAAATACTGCGAGAATTCTCAGTCCTCGCTGCAGATACACACTTCGTACTCCACAGTTACAGTTACAGTTGTAACTTTACAGTGCTTGTCCTGGGAAATCCAACGTTGTTTTTCGATTGTGGTAGTGAGAAGTTGGGTGGAAGAGAGTTGTATGTGTGCGTGTGTGTGTGTGTGTCTGTGTGTATGTGTGCTTGTGCGAGGGATATATATGAAGGCTGGATGCATGGTCTGTGAACCATGCTCATGCGTCTCTATGCCCCTCACCATGGTTTTGTATATGGGCGAGACGTGAGGAATTCGGATAGTGAGAGCATGAAGAGCTCGTCGCTTGGAAAATCAAACAGTGTATCGGTGGATCCTCAACAAGTTTTATTCTCTCCTTCGCCTGCTTCCTTCCTGGGCTTCACCTTTGGAGTAAACGCGGAGGATAAAGATTTATGCCCCGTAATGTGTACGAAATTAATAAATCTAAAATGGGGCTATACCCTACATCCAATTATTCCCTTATCTCTCACTCGACCTTTAGCCTATACTTTCTTCGGGGTTGGACTGACTTAACGAATGATGATGGCGCCTGTAATGTAACTTATAACTGTTATGGTAAGAGTAACGAATATTGCTAAAATAGACTCTACAATAGTCTTAATGTATTAATATTATTAGAATGTCAATATTTTTCTTTATAGATTCGACACTGGTCATGGGCAAGAGAGAAAAATAGGGGATAGGGTATTTATCTCCCTTGGGTCACGGAAAAGAAGAGGGAAGATTTTCAATTTGAACCTCCAGCAATTTTCTCCATTATTTTCAATGGGATGAGGGCACATGACAAAGGAGTGTGAGTGCTCCCCAACGTTTTGGATGCGGGCGGCTTTGTGCAGAATAACTCGGTGTGTCTGTAAGCAATTCTCTCCATTATTTTCAATGGGATGAGGGCACATGACAAAGGAGTGTGAGTGCTCCCCAACGTTTTGGATGCGGGCGGCTTTGTGCAGAATAACTCGGTGTGTCTGTCTAGAAGAGGCCTAAAATACAATGTTAGCACGGTGGATTGGCTAAACTATTACCAGCATTTGCAGCAACTCGTCGAAACAATAATGAATAGGACAGGTGATTATGATGTTGCTCTTGAATAATGATCCCGTAGTGCATGTTACAGGATTTGAGAATATAAATTGTGACGTGGGGGAGTAGCGGCTCGGGCGGGTAATTTGAAGTGTTTCTACTAAAAGGATCGTCCCGGTCGGTGAATGGTTGATGGGTCGGAGGGACTTGCAGCAGCATACAGTCTCACGCTACAAACCTTACCTGAGGGACCCTCGTGGAAATCCGGGGGTCCTGGGGATAAGACAAAGGACGAGAAGATGGAAGGATTTTCGTCACCCGCCTCCGCGTTCCCCCACTACTATTACGTCTGTTGAAGACTATTGTCTTTCTTCTCCCCCCCCTCCCCCTTGGAATATGAATAGGAAAGTTCAGTTATCATACCCAAGGGAAAACTAAAGAATAGTTTCGAAATGACAGGAGGAGCAGCGTAAAAGGTAGGTAATAGGAATGAGCGAAGTAACACGTTTCCTCCCAGACAGCAGCGTAGGCTTCCACTCATATTTCCTCCCGTCACTGTGAGGAGCGGGCGGCCGTACTACATGGTGGAAGTACATGGAGTATGTATTTTTGCAAAAGTACAATTACGATAATTTGAATATCGATCGGAGTTGGGGTATAAATTCACTTCTCCAGCTCGTGGCCCCTTCCACAGAAGGCTATCCATGAGGATTGGGCAGTTTTAGAGTTTGTAGTTGGAAGCCACTTAGTTAGGTTTGAATGGAAAATTGGTATGTAATGGAAATAGCTGCTATTATTTCCACTTCCCAACGTCCACTCATGTAATTGGTGGATGGATACGAGAAGCTTGTCCACGGAGTTGACATTTGGTGGAGGCGACTATACTCTCCTGCCATATCCGTTTTTAATCCTGTTTGAGTCAACATTAATTACCTTGCGTGCGCCAGAGTGTCGCTGTGACTATGGGTATGCCCCCTTGTAACTCTGTGCATCCGACGTGTCCAAGTACACACTCCATAGCTCCCCAAATCCACCATGTATATCTGTACAAACATGCGCTCGATCATGGGAATTGGACGCGATCGGTTCGTCCGGATTTCCAGCCCCGATTGCTCTTGCTCCTTCATCTTACTTTATTTTTGCCGGGACGCGTCAGGAGGATTAATATATTCCGCAGTCGTTCCGCCCCGGCCCGTGGAGCAAATTTCGCTCGGAACTCCAAAGGCTTCGCAATCATTTTCTCGAGCAAATCGCCTATATTCCGGAATGATCACAAGTTAATTGGTGTCACATTACTGAGTGAATTACAGGAAGCCTCACCGGGTCCCATCTCTTCTTTACAACCTCCACGCTTTTTCCATGCTATTTGGCCTTACATAAGGGAAATTCGTTGCACGGTATGAGACACTCTGGCAGTCATGCTCAAGACCCGCTCGGAAAGAAGCACGTGGGCTAATGTTTGGAGCCAGCACCGCACGCCAGTCTCATCTAACCCGGTCCACTGCTTGGATCTCGGCTGCGAGGAACTTCCAAGTGGGAGTCCCAGGCGGAACGTCGCTGTTCCGGTCGCGACCAAAACAACTTACCAAATGGAATTGAATAAGTAATTTTGATTGAAGAGGGGTATGGGAGAGCATGCGGAGTCATCACCTTTGCCCCTTAAATACGACCTCCCAGACATATATAGCGGGCTATAGAAGTAGTACATTAGTGTTTGTTTATTTATACTGTTGTCCTATCTGCACCAGAACAGGCACTCTTTCCTCCTCCAATGTCAACTCGCAACTTTAGAGATTTAGTCATAAAAGTATTCAAATAACCTCCCCCTCCTCAAGCCAACTCTCCGTCCGTGTGCGTACATTTACAAACTGTCTCATGATTTTCAACTTTTCTTTGGTCCTATCGAGCTAATATCATGATTTGCGTTCATGGTCTCTCTCCCTCCCTCTCCCTTCCACACATGACAGTCCAGAAACTTTCAGCCTTTGTAAGTAATATTCCTACAACAGTACATTTCGTACATGCATTCCACATGCATACCCTGCTCAAATTCCTTTATTAAAATTCCAACGTACTTTCCTCCCACTATTTCCACGGGTGTGGCATCAGAGTTCCCGCCAACATCACCGAACAACATCCAACACTTCTCCTGAAACTGAACCACCAACGACTATACGTATGAAAATAAGGGCATGACTGTCACCGGAAAATTCTATGGCACTTTGTGGCAGACGAAAGCCCGAATTTACGATCAAGGATAAATCTGACATGTTTTGCACAGTTGATCATGCCTAGCTTTTACTTTTTATGGCTAATCTCCCCGTTTGCCACCACGCCGTTTTCTTAGACTTTACGGCCTCTCACAGGTTAAACTCAATCCACGTAATCCCAGGACCATAATGATGATGTTCCAACTGTTACGGAATCTGAGCCTGAGTTTTGAAATTTCGCGCTGAGTTCCTAACATTGAGAAAACGAAGGCGAACGATAGGTGGTACGAAAATATCAAACAGTATTATGCATGTACTAGTTACTATGCTAATCATGCAACTACTTCGAACATTGCGCCCAGCGCAGGAATTAGTCGGCCAGTGCCATATCCAAATGCAATTACTAGCAGGGAACGTACATACTGACTAGAAGGAG
>WJFA01002057.1:0-17700 GCA_009870155.1 Pseudobourletiella spinata
AAAAAACAAATATTAGACTCTCAGGTTTTCACAGGACTTTGAGCACGGCGCGGCGCTAGAGAACTCTTCCGTACCCCCAGAGTTTACCATCGAATGTATAAAAACGGTTTTATGGGAGCGTGCGCGGGCTTTGAGAAGGGACAACCTCGTACATCAAGGCCTTGCCGTGGTGGGAGATGGCTGAGGAGACTCTGTGGAGTGTGAGTGAGTGAGTGAGTGACTGAGTGAGTGAGGGAATCGGGCACGAAAAATACATAGACCTCTGGGGGGAACGTGAATGAAATTCACTTACCACCACCAACCACGATTTTCATGCTCTTGATCAGCTATAAGGGACAAGCTGAAGTGATTCCTGTTCAAGAAGGGGTCATGATCATGACTCAGTCAGTGGGAGATTGGAGTTGAAGATATGATTTCCAGCTCAAACAATTTCCAGATCATTCATGTTGTACTACGAGCGGAACGAGTGTGCTCTCGACATGTCTGTCTGGCAGAGTTATCAAGTTGTTAGTGCTGCGAGTGTCAAATAATTTTCCCCCTGTGAGGATTAGCAGCCCGTGTAATTTATGGAATTCATATACAGAGGGTTGAGGAGAGTCTGATAGTACTTGGATTTCCGTGGAAAGCCGTGCGGAGGCTATAATGATATGATCCTGAATCCTGAGACAGGAAGCGGGGGTTGGACTTGTAAGCTAAATAGGCTGAGACATTAGATTATTGTGAGTAAAGCATATGAAAAGATGTGGGGGAATGATCCTGTATACTTTTATTCTTCCTCTTCTTCTTCTTCTTCATCTGTGAATTCTCAGTGAAACTGGTGAAGCAGGACAATGGGCAGCTCCCACGATATTCATCATATATATATATATATAGATATATTTATATGCTCTGCATGCACGAGATCAAATGGAGATGGTGGAAATATGGAATGAACTCCAGTCATGATGTTCCCAAAGTTATGTCGCCTTTCAGATTAATCTGCAAGTCTACAGGAATTCACGACTTGAAAGCTCAATTTCACGATTCACACATCTCGCAAGAATGGATCCGCTAACAACTCTCCAACCGAGTTCACAAAGTGAGTCATGTCCCTTGAGTGTGTCCATCCGATCCAAAGGTGGAACATGTGAGGACGCCGCGCGGTAAAAGTGGAGTGGGAGATCAGGGATGCATTCACAAATACTAATTCACACCTCGACTTTCCGAGTGGAAAGAGGATTTTTTCCACGAATTTTCCTCCCCTATTAACTTTGGGAAGGCAATGTCCTTTGTGTGGTGAGCGAGTAAAGGTTATACGATCCTCGCTCGCGGGAGTTTTTACGGCTTGATGGTCCAGTGGGATTCACGCTCGTAGATTTGCTGGAGTAACTTATTCCCCCCCCCCAGTATTTTCAATAATAATGATAATAAGACGTAGTTTTGTGCAAGATGCGTAAATATAAAGATGCGTATCTCTGCATAATATTCCAGTGGATGGTGGGGGGAGGGGGGTGGAAATGGACGTGTTTCGTATATCAGATTTACTCCGTAGATTTACCACTTTCCGATTCCGTGCTGCTTCTAACTGCTACAACATTTATTTTTCCCTCTCCACAATAGACAATTACTAAATTCTCGGACATTGCAGCCCCACACAGAGCCATGACCTGGGGTAGCTTAGGCAATATGGAGGACGGATGGAAAATTCAATTTATGATCCACCGTGGGACACACACGGACATGTTCGCTATGTTGTGTACTCTACAGGTCCGGATGACTCATGTGTGGAACCATCCAAAATCCTACAAGTTGTTCCCAAAGTATAATAATAATAAATCAGTTGGTATGCTGGAAATGAACATTTGGTACGGGCTATAATAGCCTTCTGCCTCTCGGAGTCACTCAATTCCCGGCAAACAAACTTGGGATTAATAATAGATGCGGACCAATCATGTGCTAGTCCCAGCATACTGGTAGTCGTTCTCCCTCGAGTCACGCATATGCTATGTATACTCTTGTCGCATTTAGCTTATTGATTTCAGCTTCGCCACCCTCCAACTCCTCGCACACAATAGAATAATGTGTGAGATCATATGGGATGTTGGGAACCTATCCTGTTATTAGGCATGGTCACTTGTTGTTGCTCCACTACATGGAATGGACCGCACTGGAGCTGGATGGTAAACTTTCCCAGTTTGCTCACCAACACAAAGAATGACGTCATGCGGGGTCCAGTATCATGGCCAATGACCGCTACCATGTATACACAGTCCTGTCTCTTAAACCACTGTTGACTACGTTACAGAAAGTGCATGGGATTCATACCGTGTTGACACACCAAGAGTCGGGGATCAGAGAAGCCACTTGTGGTTTTGTCATTCGAAACCATCGTATCACAGCCAGCCCAAACACAGCTGGAAATATCGGTCACGGACTTGACGGGAAAAATATAAAGGACAATTCGTCTTGCTATCTCCCATATACAGCTGTACAATAGGTTACTGTGGTGATGGAGCCGCGACGTAGCAACTGAGAATCTCTTTTCAGGGAAGCAGGATTACACCGTTCGTTAAAAGTGTGGCTCATAATAATAGAATTTTCCCGGTACAAGTCCTACTTCCAACAGTACTTCTCCAAGCTACAGCCATACAGCCTAGCCCCATTCGGCAACACTTGAAATGAACGAATGCAGGTTTGGTATTCTGAAGAGGACCCGCTCGATGCAGCAGAGATGAGATCCCACCTAGCCGACCCTCAAAGAGCACTCCACGACCGCATCTGACAATGGACTTCCCAGACTGTAGCGGGAGATAAAAACAATGAGTGGCGGCAGTTATTGGGATGAGGCGAAATGATCTGCCATTGTAAGGTGTATTTAATTTCCCAACTTCGTGTGCAAAAGCTGAAGAACCGGAGGAGCTCAAAAGGCCAAAAGAAACTGCATCGGCGGCGGCGGCGTCGGCGTGATTGGAAAGCATAATATATTACCCAGTTAAATCTTCCAAAAGTATTCCCATTCACCCAGGGAAGAGGAGAATAAAGGAATGAATAGGGAAGTTCAATAAATTCTCAGAGCGATATGATCCTTTGCACTCGAGTTAACTCTCAGCCGCAGCCATTAGCCAGCCATAAAGAAGCACGTTGCAGGCCATTCATGTCCGAAAGATACGATCCCAACGTGGTGGAAAGCCAGCTAAAGACGCATAAAACTGTCCTGATGAAGTCCGCGTTTTCTAATTACTCCACCAAAATGGGCTCTCACTGTGTGGACTAGAGCGTGTGGCCATTGTCGAGGTAAACGGCACATATTTTCTCTCCAAAGACCCACACTTATCCTGTCACACTGACGTCATAGGCCCAGCACATGTCAGGAAATTCATGGCTTTCATTAAAAAAAATCTAAGGGCATTACGGCAGAATCTTATTACAGGGGAGGAACTTGCCCGCTGTCCGCGGAAAAAAACCCCAAGGATTAACTCTTGTGAGGGGGTAAATAAATCAAAATTCCTTCCAAATTCCACACACATGTCTCAACAACTACACTTCCTCTCTCCAAGGCCTCGTCTCACCCTAATAGCCTTTGGCGGATTCGTAATCTACAGTGTTTTTTCTGTACATGAAATCACCCTTCTAAATCCAATACTTTTCGGGGCAGCTCTTCCACTTACACTCATAAATCACACACTTCCACAGTTCACCTTCTTGTGCATGGTCAAAAAATCAAATGGACGCGCCAAAAAATATGAGAGCATGAAACCTTCAAAGTGCGGGAGAATCAGATTTTAAAATCAAATTTCTCTCCTCCAACCCACGTAACGTAACAGGATCGACTGAAACACATGCTTGTACATCCAGAAAATGAAGAGCTAAAAGTGCGAGGCTCGCAAAAATGGTTCATTTGCTGTGCAGAATAATTCATACGTGAAAAGGACAGAGGGGAAGGTTGCGATAACGGACATTTTCCACGGAATAAATCCCATCAGCATCCACAAACAAGCTGTGTGCCAAAAGTGAGCCCCTCGTGAGAAACCATTTGTCGTGTATTGGTGATGCAGTACATCCGATCCCCACCGAACCGTCCTGCCTTCCCCATTGAAATCCCGCTAATGGATATCCGAGCCTCCAGGACCCACAAAAAAGTTCATTATCTCCCTTCCACAGTCACACATCCTTGGTGCAGAGGGAACCGGCAAATACTACATTCGAGTGTGAGGGACATGACAACGACAATGCATGCTTCAGAATGGAGTGTTGTAGTAAACAATGTGAGGTCTGCAAGTGCAAAATTCCCCTGTCAGAGACACGCCGCAAAAAAAGTTAACTTCTCAATAAATCTCATCCGACTCTCTATACCTATAGGACTGGTTCTCGGAGAAGCACATATAGGCGGTACTGAGCCAAAGGGAATGATGATAAAGACCAAACTCCTGCTGGTATCCCTCCAACGTCAAGTCGTCACCCCATGCATGAGAGGACGCACTCCAATACTCCCCGGAGTGCGGCAAGAAAAATCATAGTCCAATTCAATCAGTTTGGAACGTCATTCCGACCCACTGTCACCCATCCTCCCAACAGCTCAACTCAAGTGACACTGAAGAACTTGATGGGGTGATTGTGACGAGTTGGCATCTCCATGTAGAAACCCTATAGAGACTCCATGTAGAAAATGAAAAATGCGCAAGTATCCCATCTTCCATCCACCCATCCAGAGAGTGTACAGGAGATTTCCCGGTATCTACTAAAATCTATAGTGCCATCGGCTCGTCTTCATCGAATGAATGAGCCCACTCGCGCCCCGTCTGAGTCACCTACCCTGCAACCATGCATATATGCGTCGAAGAAAAGTGTGTGTGTGTGTGTGTGCGGAGCTTTGTCAATAAAATAACGACTTCGAAACCACACGTCGTCGGCAACGAGGGAGCTCAAGTGTTGAGGAAATGAAGTGAGTCGAACATATAATCAAGTCAACTATTACTTCTGCTTCATTCACTTCACTGCAATCGGACTGAAATTCACCTTTAACATTAAGGTTCTTTACAAGTGTGAGCGAAGGTGTATAACTTGATCACGTAATTTCCTCTTCCCATTTCCTTCCGAGTAGCTCCCTTATATGCTTTTTATATGAAATACTCCTGGCAGCCTATGGCTTCCACCTATACGGGCATTATGGAAATGCATAGGAATAATCTCAAGTATTACAATATCAATTGCAGGAATCATCTCTGAAGAAATCCAGGATTGACTGCCACTGTTCCTGTCACTGTCACCCACATGAAGTCTATCGCCTCACCACCTCTGCCAAATCTTCCCGCTACAGAAAGAACTAGAAGACAAGTTTTCCCGGACAAAAGAAAAACTTCACTCTCAACTCAATCCCGTTCAGACACATACATCCACCCACCTACCGAAACTAAACAAGAACGTGTCGTTACTCCTGTCAAGATTCCACACTCTACATACCTTACCCAACTCCATTTACGGGCAACCACAGACGGAACTTGCGCTTTGCGCACCACCACAACTAATATCCAGCGGCGGCGGAGTCCGTGTATGGAAATATATATTTAAACCATATATGAATACATTTTCTCCCAAGAACAATCAAGCCTACCCGAAACGCCCGCTCCGAAATCCAAGTGGTGGTGGGAGCGATCAATTTTCGCACACTCCGTTGCTCACGCCTCCACATCCACACGAGACGAGACGAGACGAGCCGTTCCCCTTTTCTTCCGGCGTATAATTTCAAAATAGCCCTCCCTTCGCTCCTCTTCCTTTGCCGACGAGCAAACCTTTTGAGAATCCCCGGACTTTTCTCCACTTATTTTCTCACTTCCGCAACTCAGCACTGGATTCACCTCAACTCACAAACAACCACCCACACGTTCTGTCGTACAGCACAATCCAGTTGAAAATATCATACGAATAATACGCACAAACGTTAATGTCACTTTGACTCGTTTTGATCAACAATGTCTATGTGTGTGTGTTTGTGTCTGTGTGTAATGTGTAACCTATTAGAGTGTCAAATCCTCCAATGGGTTAGCGGGCATAGGCAGCAGGCCAGACAGCGGGCAGATAAGGGGGTCCAAAGTCGGAACAACAAATGCAACTTGGTCACACAATTCGTAAGTGAGGGAATAAGTGGGGAGCCCAATGGTTTATTTTGAGACACACAGACAGAAAGAGAGAGAGAGAGATACACGGGCTAAGTACACGGCATGTGAGCACTAGGAGATGGATGAAGAGCGACTGGGAAAAGGAATTTAGTGGATCTACAAGTTCGAGGGAGGAAATCGATAGATCTTGGGAAGGGGCTGCTTTTGGCTCCAATACTCCTACCACTACTGTAGTATATATGCGGAAAAGCTCTGCTGTCGTCGTATGGAAACTATGGCTGGAGCCCGTCCGTGTGTGCTGCCTATGAGTCTCGCCTAGTCACCACTGCTGAACGTGGACTGAATATCTATATATCCTCCCCAGACAGGGCTGCCTACATGTAGACCCTCCTCCATCGTTCCTCCTTTTGCTCCCTTCCAAAATATACACACGGGGAGGCCGTGAGAGGAAGCAATAGTAGCAGGGAATGCTCCTACAATACTATACTCCTGGATAAACCACATCGCCAACAGCACCAACCTACACGCACGCACAAGGATGCATCCTATCCGCTCAACGAGGACTACGTATGCACATGTCCGGGAGCACAGGAGGAGTTGGTTGTGTCGGTCGGCCTAGGACAATCCATTCCTCGTATGGCCACCGTAGTAGATACATATGCGCCTGCAGTGACAAAACACTCCACACTGCCTTCTCAAGGATCTTCGGGATCTCCTTAAAGCCCTGCACAGGAGGATGAAAACCAGGTATTACATGCACAAACACACACACACACGCACACACACAAACAGATACATACACCGAGATACGCAGCACCAAGACTTTCGTCTTATCATCATCCACTCCACAGTTTCGTTGATAACATATATACCCTCTTCCCCCTCCTCCCATTCCTTAAAGGTAATACTATAATGAGATGGGGAAACTCCACGTGCGGAGTATCCCTATTTACTACTACTACCACTACTATTATTATATTCCTCAGTGTGGCAGGCAGGACCGGGTCGCTATATTCATCATATCTCCTCAACCTCAACACTCACATAATAATGACATGCTCGCCCCCGACAGCACCGTCACTTCAAACTCCTGTGAGGAGGAGCGTATATGTAGGAAATGGCTGTGCACGCTTTGGCCGTGTTAGTCATTAAGTCCTTGTTATCATAGCTACAGATTTCCCTCAACATCCTCCAAATATCTTTCTTTACTTTCCATCCAATACGTTTGCCCTGGAGCTCCAGCGACGACAGATGACTATGGCTTAAGGGCCCGTAGTACATCCAGTCGGACGAGTAAACGTGCATTAGTATTACACAGAATCAGTATTCTAGATGCATTAGTATTGCACATGTATTAAGTATTTCCAGGGTAAGTATTGCACATGTATTAAGTATTACGCAGGATAAGTATTGCACATGTATTAAATATTACGCAGGATAAGTATTGCACATATATTAAGTATTTCCTGGATAAGTATTGCACAGTATAAGTATTGCACATATATTAAGCATTGCACTGTATAAGTATATGCACTTAGCATACCATAGCATCACTATTACACACGTACTACTTGGCACTACACAGTATCAATAATGCACAAGTACTTTTAGTGCTTCCAGCCAGCGCGGGTATGCACGTAGCATTAGTGCCATGCTAACGAGTAGCCATTCCCTCCATGCTCATCTGCAATATTTATAAGTGCAATCTCGATCACCTCCATTCCAGCAACTTCCACGTCCCCCGTTCCATCCCCCCCGGATGACATGTTCCAAAAGGAGAGAGTGGCTCCAGCTGCATGGGTATGTGTGTGTGTGTGTGTGTGTAATGGGTTTTTGGAGGAGACAAAATCAGGCCGTGCCAACGGAACGGACGGCGTCAACTATATACATATATAAATGAATGCTGAAGGGCGAGCAACGAACTCGTCGTTGTCGTCGTCGTCGTCGTCCCTTATGGGAAAAAGCACGTGCGCTTGCTCCCGAATTCCGGCGAGAATCTTCCAGAGAGTGGATGGATGGAGGAGATGGAGGAGCTGGAGCTATGGATGTAGTAGAGGAGGAGTACATAGTTTTTCGTAGGTCGGAGGAGACTGTGGAGGGATATTTGACGCTGGTGCGTGCATGCTCCCGGCTCTCATTACACAGGCAATGCATGGGTACATGTTCGGTATTTTGGAGGGCATGCCGACTG
Source organism: Pseudobourletiella spinata (assembly GCA_009870155.1). Classification (NCBI taxonomy): domain Eukaryota; kingdom Metazoa; phylum Arthropoda; class Collembola; order Symphypleona; family Bourletiellidae; genus Pseudobourletiella; species Pseudobourletiella spinata. The sequence continues at coordinate 8,287 of WJFA01002057.1, forward strand.
GATGTTCATCCGTACGGTAGTAATAGTAATAGTTGTGGTAGTAGTAGCAGTAGCAGTAGCAGTAGCAGCAGTACAGAAACCCCTTCTTAACTTCCTGTCCTCCCCGTTCCCAAACTGTGTATATACTTGTCCACACAGGGAGTGAATGCCGTGCCGTGCCATGCCATGCCATGCAATGTAACAAACCTCTCTTAAAGTGTTTTCAGGGGAGACAGTGAGAGCGAGAGAGATGATGCACTTTCTACTGTACAGCATGGAGTTACGTACGGCGCTGTTGAGGCCAATTACATATTTTGTGCAGTAAAACATAAACCATGATAAAGAATGCAGAGCACGGACATGGCCTTTCCGTATGTACACTTGAAAGTGTATTAATATAGCGCATCCCGACATTCCATCCTCGTTTTTTACGCACACCTCGCCCCCCCCCCTCGTCCCCCACTTCTAAATACTGGATCATTGGGAATCAAATGATACAACAGAACAGAGCAGCATACAGCTTGACTTTGACTTTACTCTGACGCGGGCTTATTTCCACTACAAGAAAATAGCGATAATAGCCCCAACCCCCCCCCTCCACCGCTCTCCCTCATCAGAAGACCTTCTTGTCGTCAGCTCGATTGCCTGACCGTGAAATGGAACGTGAACAGAGGAGTGTGAAGAGCAGAAGAAGAGAAGAATCTCTCTCTCTCTCTCTCTCTCTTCCTGTGAGAACAGAACAGAAGATGAGGGAGAAGAAAACGAAGAAGAAGAACTGATAATACTGCACTTTGTGGAGTGCGGCCAAGAATCATGAATGAAGGCGATGAAGAACTGGAAGGCGGAGGGTTGTTGTTATCATATCTATATATGAGGAGTTATGGAAAAAAAAATAAGAATGGCAGATTGCTCGCTTTCTGCCTCTTTCCTTGCTAGCCTATAGCAGCTGAAGCTAAAGGTCTGTGTGAGGAGGAGGATCATCTCAAGAGATCTATCTTACATTCCCCCAATTAACTAGTGCAGCTCTGCCGAGCGCATCCTGGGCGAAAAACTGACTTGTTCGTGGCCGAACTCACTCCCACACCATCCGTTTGTATGTATATATAGATGTGTGTGTGTGTGTGTGTGTGCATATTTCTGCGGTCAGGGGTCATTAAATTTTCTCCTGAGAGAGCAAGAGCCATGGAGACTCTTAAATAGCCCATGTGTAACATGACATGAAGGATGAATTTATAATGTATAATATAATAATAAAGACAAAATACAGAGACGACTCCTGCGTCTACGCCAGAGTTTTGGGCGTAATGAAACAAGTATCAATACTCATTTCCTGTCTGGTACACTTTCCGAGTCTACGACCACTGGGGCTGGGCAAATACACACACACACACACACACACACGCATACACAAATACACACACACACAAACACATACAAACGCAGAGCACATCCAAACAAATGCAGACGCACACACACACACACACACACAGCCCCAACTCACAACTATCAGGTTGGAAAAATTTTCCACCGGCCTGTTCCCTCTCGTATACATTGAGTATATGAGAACAACAAAAACAACAACTGTTGGATACACCCACTCTCACTGAGTTGACCCCCCGCTTAAACTGAACATGGGATGCAATTGTCAATGTATTTATATGGAGGCATGAGGAGTCATAAAGAAAATAATCTACTGGATTCCGCAGTCTCGTACACAATCACACGAGCTGAGAATAACGATCCCTCGATAACTCCGGACCGTGTGCTCGCTATAAGGGACGGATCACCCGTGTTCAGTTTACACATTTACATGGGGTACACATGCCCACACACCCCTTGTTTACTTCACACCCCTTCCCAATGCACACACTACTGTACTGTGCAACCCCGCGCCCGCTCTCCAGCACTCATCGTCCACGTCGCTGGCAGCATGGATTTTTACAGTAATAAACTTTATCGTGTGGTCGTGCCCGAGGGACACGACGATGCTTGCTGTCCCTCGAGCTCGAGCCGGAGCTAGCATATCACACACACACACACAAACACACACACACACACACTCAAACGTATGCATAAATAGACACAATAACCAACACGTACCATTGCACATGCACACATACACATCCGCTCAACTTAACTGGAACTTTACAGGTACAAAGTCTGTCTGTCACGTTGAGTAAACATTGACTTCAGCTTGTTCGATATTATTATATACCACAACGCCCAGCGTTGGATTCGTTCGCCGCACGGGATATCGTTAGTCAAAGGATATGCGCTCATCCTGCCATGTGCATGAGATGATGATGACAACAACAACAACAACACGGACACCGTATTTTTCCACATCCTTAATAATTACTGCAAGATATGAACCAGCGGCTTACCTGGCAAGTCAGCTGCTGAATGCTCTGAAGTCCGAGGTCAAGGAAATCTCCCTGTCTGTGTAGTGTGGAGTAAAAAAATGATGTACGAACGGATCCGTTGAAATTTACCGGCGGCACGACTCCTTTCCGAAATGATACTTTATCACACTTGGGGAGGAACAAGGGAGGAAATTATGTGTGTAAGCTCTCCAGAAAACCCTCCTCCAAACTTGTCTCTGACTACGAGAGTTGAGACAGTGTACTACTTCACAGGCTCTACGGCAAGGATTTAGACAGATGGAACCGGGCTTGTCAACAGAACCGCTGCTGTGTGGTTTCAAGATCCCTTGCGCTCTGTACAATGCCTCTTGTGGTTCACGATGAAGACGACTGTGTGTGAGGGAGTGACTTGAACTAAATCAAGACGACGACTGACTGTTGGAAGCCTCAGAAGAGGTTTTAGGTTAGTGGTCGGTGGCGCATGTATATATATATATATGTGTGTGTGTGTGTATGTGTTATTTTCTTTCCTCCTATATCACAATTATCTTGGAGAGAACAAAAACCATAGAGCTTGTGTAAGGTACTAACTACGAGAACGGAGTGAGTGAGTGAGTGTGTGAGAGAGACTGTGAGACGTATAAAAAAACTCTTAAACCAAAGATAGGAGACATACACCATAGTACAGTGGAGTGAGAGAGAGGGAATCTCGCACAATATTTTATACCCCTCCTGATGTGGGAATTTAAAACGCTGTACCCTCCGTACACACATACACACACACACACACACAAACATGTAGAGAAACATATACACACATTCACCACGGTGCGGGGGTGAGCCTCAAGACTCTCGAGGAGTAGAAAATGAAGGAAGCGGGGTAAAAATATTGTAAATTCAACGAGGGCTCTGCTGCCTGCCTTTTCCTCCCCGCGTCTCCTCTGCCTACAACCTGTGTACAGTAATGCTGACAGAATAGCTGTGAGTAGGCAGAGCAAAGCCGTGTGTATACTACAAGAACCCTTCATTCCTACCAATGTGTCTAACTAAGTGTAGAGAAATAGTGTGTGTGTGTGTGTGTGTGTGTGTGTGTGTGTGTGTGTGTGTGTGTGTGTGTGTGTGTGTGTGTGTGTGTGTGTGTGTGTGTAATGTGTGTGTGTATGAGGCATGCTGAACACTTCTGTATACGGTCACAACAATGAGCAATTCAATTATTTCAGTCAGAGACTTTAAACTGGCATTTCCATCATAATATCTACACACCTTTGCATGGAATCAGTCAATTTTCCGCACATCATTTTCCCTCCTAGTTCTGTATCAAGGGATCTTTATAGTAACGGCCATCTCTCGTTCGTTCAGGTGAAGAAGACGTCCCCCCCCCAAGCTTCTCTAACTTACTACTACCTTGCCTGGCTGCTCCTCAGCAGCCATACGGAAATATAAGATGATTTTCTCGAGAGCGTCTCAGGCTCAATAAACGGCGACGTCCAGGGGATTATGTATGCATTATGAATAGGAGGCTCAGTCAGTTATATCAGAGGCAGTGTAGCTTCATTATATAGGTTTGGACGGACTAATTACCAGTTTATCATTTTCGAGGCTATATTTGTGTCTGTTTATTTGTTTTCCTTAATTTTTTCCACTTGGACACACTGTGTATAATACACACCCCCTATGTGATCTGCCAGTGTATGTGCGTGTGTACGTGGTGTGTGTGTGTTTGTGTGTAGAAATATGAGATGATTTTCTCGAGATCGACTCAGGCTCAATAAACGACGACGTCCAGGGGATTATGTATGCATTATGAATAGGAGGCTCAGTCAGTTATATCAGAAGCAGTATAGCTTCATTGTATAGGTTTGGACGGACTAATTACCAGTTTATCATTTTCGAGGCTATATTTGTGTATGTTTATTTGTTTTCCTTAATTTTTTCCACTTGGACACACTGTGTATAATACACACCCCCTATGTGATCTGCCAGTGTATGTGCGTGTGTACGTGGTGTGTGTGTGTTTGTGTGCATGTGTGTTTGTGTGTGTGTGTGTTTGTGTGTGTGTGCTTGTGTGTGTATGTGTTTTCGTGTGTGTGTGCGTGTGTGGGCGCGTGTGTGTGAATGAGATTGGAGCATATGAGATGCGGGTGGTGTGAAGTACTACTCTATGTGGAAAAGGAAAAGAGATGAACTGATGGTACGTGGAAGTAACTTGACGTTAGGTATGATAATAAGTGGCTGGGAATGGGGATGGATTTATGGTTGGGCTCATGTGTGTTACCGTAGGTTGGTGCGCAGCAGAATATATATATGTGAGGGAACTGGACAGGAGACAAACACACATTCGTTCCCGCAACAGCATAAACATGCAGGCCAGGCATACAGATACAGACCCGTGAGTAGAGAGAGAGAGTGTGTGTCGGCAGGCAGAGATGTTGGATACAACTTCCTCCGACTCAAAAGAGTGAGTGAGGTAAGAGCGCACAAGACAGTATTTTAAAACGTCAGCATGACCATTGAAAACGCTAATCATCTCACAGGGCTTCCGACATGACAGTGTAGGGGAAAAAAATGATCGGTTCACTGTACTTCCTAATTCCTTCCACTTCGTCCCCAACATCCTCGAGCAACTATAGCTATACTATGGGAAGGAGCTGCAACTGAGAATTTCCCAGCCCGCCGCGTCATACTCTCATGATGATAATCCCCTAGCATGATCTCCACTCTGCTCTATTTCTGCAGGTATGGACTTAACTGGGACAATTGTTGAGCCATCATTTTTTTTTCTCTCTGTGTCATTTAAATGATGATCGTGCTCGGAGAGGCTCGCACATAGGACTCCTGCCGCTCACTCAACCAAGACTGATTCACTTCTATATATCTTTAAATAATATGTATCATTCTAATTCAATTAAGAAGTATCTCTCACTCACAGTAGTGGTTGAGATAGGGAGCTGCAAAGGATGCCATATACCTATCCATACCGGATGGGAAATTTTTTTAACCATCATCATCCTTACCCTCCTACCGTGCAGGGTTGGGATCCATATGTATGTACATTGGAAGGTGGAGGATATTATGTTGGAAGGAGGGAAGATGTGAAATAATGGCAATTGAGTCAGAATGTCTTCTGCTGTGCCCGTGTGGGTTTAGCCTTATTGTGGGATGAGTCGTATATATATTGTAGTGCAAAATTTTACGTCCTTATATTCGCGGACTGAGGAAGGGTGTATGGTGGAAGCCAGCCGTGAAGACGGTGCTGGTTTGATAACAGTGTCATATGTATGTGTGTGTGTGTGTGTGTATGCTTATGTGTTGCGATGGTTGTTCAGCGTTGAAGCACCAAAGGCTTTTCAGGATTCACATGAATTCTGCGACATTTTCAGAGTTGATTCAAAATGTATGCATATGGTGATGACGAGCCTGGCCTGATGTTGAAGTTAGATGTCAACAGTTTGAAAGATGCTTTAATTGAAATTGGGAGGGTTTTTGAAGAAATTCAGACTGCGCCATTTTATCATTCATACATATAAATGTGGGATTGAAATGAAGTCAGGATCGCCTCTGAGGTTGGTGGTGGTGCTGGGGGTGAGAGATGAGGATGATAGTAATGTTCATATATTTAGACATATGTACATTAAAGTTTTGTCTCCCGGTCACGGTCACACTGGGTGATCATCAAGGTACAGAAGAGTGTGTATGTATGACTACTATACGAGATGAAAAACTCCTGGGTTGAATCTTCATGAAAGGTGATTTCTGTGGGGGCCATTATTGCCTTAAATGTTTCTTGCATGACCTAAATTAGTGTGGCGAAAGGACTTGAAGTGTTTCCAATCTCCGAAAGAGCAGAGGAGGATATCTTTGTATATACTTAATGCAGAGAGGCTATTTCCGACGTGCTCCTGCATTTTGTTAATTACTCTGTTACATCTGTTCCGCATCTCGTGCATCAAGTTTGTTAGGCACGAAGATCGTCGCTCTCCCTCTCTCTCTCTCTCTCTCTCTCTCTCTCTCCATCTACTTACTTCTTTTTCGCTCTTTCTCTCGAGGCGTTTTCTACTCTAAATTCTCCTCATGTCTCATCTTATTCACACCAACGGTGGCCACTGTGATGAGACGCTCGCTTTAACTCAGTCGCTATATAACCCTACGTGCTATAGCCAGTTGAGCGGTGAACAAGATCTCGCTTACTGATTTGGAAATTGCAATTAATTACATGTTGTTAACTTGTTATTATAATCCACCTGCTCGGGCAATTAGACTACGAATGTAAAGTTAGATTACTCTCCTAGGGTCAGGCTTGGATTGCGACTATGTGACTGTATGAGACTGACCAATTGCACTCCGCATGGGATAATCATCTCTCTCTCACACAGACACAGACACAGACACACACACACACACACACACACGAGTTTACAAACTATGAAGGTGCGGGGAAGGGCGGGATCTTCCACCCAGAGATAGCAATAGGCCAGTGGTCACCGTATGTCACTATTCTGGAAGAAGAGGGAATTACAAGAGCCCATTGCTAGCAATTACAAGCTTCACAGCCGGCGAACCTGGGCCATGAACTTGGATTAAGGCATTAAACTCTGATCAGCATTTCAGATATGGAAGCTAAGGGAAATTAAAATTTTCAATCATTTTCGCGAGTGTGGGCTGTGGTGGACTCGGTCGGAGGAAACCATGTACAGCAAGCAGAATGGAAAATACAGTGTATAACTCTGGACTTTGTAACGGCACCACAATAGATTTCCACCGTGGTGACCGTAACAACGTAAAGCAACGTTGAATTAAATGGTGGAGAAATACAGAGAATTTCACATTTCTTTGAACAGATCTTGGTTCCAGCAGATGATGCAGCTGGAGCTGCGTCGGCTACATGGATGGAGAGGTTACCGTACATAATAGAAAAGAGAACACTATTATAAGTATTAGCTTCTGTACCGTCTTCTCTACTGTCACATACGCGTAAACTTTTCAGATCGCAGTAATGGATTTATTAGCGGGAACTTTAATGCGTAATTGTCTATTTTTCACAGCCTTTCATAAAGCTGCGGATTGGAATATTGACTAAAAGTTGATTAAATAAATAAATAACCTCGCCATCGCAGAGGATCAGGTTATTCACACTGAAAGTCAGTGTTGATTAGTTGGATTTAAACGTTGCCGGGCCGATTGATCACTCATTATCCCACATGACAATTTATAATGGCTGTTTCAGTCCCCTATGCACTGGAACAATTTCCCAGAGTGTGCCTGTCGTGCGTTAACATATGGATTTCCGCACGGGATGTACGAAAGGTGTGAATGTGAAGTGTGAACTTTAAGTTTTAAAATATTTTCCCGCTCTTTTGAGACAGATGAGAATAAGTTACGAATCCGCTGTTGCGGAATTGTCTCAGGGTTCTGACAAAAACGACAGAATTAACCAGATTATAGGAATCTGGCACGATCTTTGACATATGTGGTCAGGAGATCAGAGTTTCACCTTGGTCCTAATTTAACGTTGAAAATAATGTATACATAATAATAATACGTGATTTCTCTTTGGCCAAGTGAAAAGCTGAGATCTTGGCAGTTATGTGTACACGCATATATATTATTCTCACTGACATCCACGTTGAAACTCACCCTCGGATTATTGGCCAACGGCGGATAATGGGGACCATATTTTATTGCTCTAATGCATTCATCTCTTTCCTGACCAAGACGGTGCTTAAGTTGTAAAAATCACTCTCCTGAATCATACTTAAGTTTGACACTGACCATACCTATACCTTTGCATTTCTGTGCCAAGTAAAACGAAAAAAATCTGGTCTCAAATCCTCGGAGTGTGCGATGCGAATGTAGTTTTCTCACTTCTCAAAATGGCTCATCGTCCCACACTTTCGTTAGTGCCCCTTTCTAACAGACAGAGTGTTTGGTAAGGGTTTCAACCTGAGTACTTATCGGAACGACACACGATGATAACTATAATAATTGGCACCTCCACTTTCAGACCATAGAGCTAATTATGAGGACCAAGAATTGGACGTGAGATATTGTTATTTGTGATGGATCCTGCCGTGTGGATATTGTGAATGAAATTCCGTCATTAGTAGTACTATAGAATGTGGGAGGATGGGAATTTACGATCTCATTAATTGTGGCCGTTATCAATTCAGATTGATTTTGACTCCAGGACAAATCCTGATGTAAACTTTGTAAAATGTGTACGTTCAAAGTGGGCAACAAATGGCGTAGGCGGAGAGCACAACTGTGCTAACGTGTCCTTTAAATAAATACGTTAGCCATACTCAGTATCGGTAAATCATGTGGTGTCGAGTGCTAACTAAGACGTTGTGAATGAAAAGATTATAAATAGTCTCCTGTCTACTGTCCAGGGTGTTTCGGATGTTTACGATTCAGGTTTAATGGGTGGGATGACCGAGATATTGGGAATGGACTACTTGAATTTATATACAGTACCGGAGAATCCTGTAGTTTGTGATATTGTGATGTTCTGACAGGAGTTAATAAGAAATGAAGTTATTTCTCAAAGGATATTTAGGGCTTATTAATTACTAATTACTACTACGGACTTGAATATTTTTAAAAATATCTTAGGTACACTTCGGATTCTCGATCATTTTCGAGATGACATTTGCTACTTTGTGTATGGCTTATGCTCATCTTAAGAGGCCATGTTCTTAGATATATGAGCCCTTTTTCTTTTCCCCGTAGTTTTACATTTGAAGTGAATAAACGATAAAACTTACCATAGCTCGGTAAAAAGTACTTTGACAAATCCAGGGACGGGTCAATTACTTGGACCTCAATTATAAATTACCAATTACTTTGATGGAAAAATCCGGTCGCAATTAACAATTAAAAATTACAATTACTTTGAAAATTAACTTCAAATAACAATTACCAATTACCAATTACTTGCCATTTCGAGAATTAGCAGTTAACAATTACTTGTAATTTTTAATTGAACTGGGACTGTCAATTAGCTGAGATTTCTTGGTATTATTTTCTCAGGTTTGAGCAAAAATCACTGATCAGAATTTGTGCTACTGAATGCACA
>WJFA01002058.1:0-17697 GCA_009870155.1 Pseudobourletiella spinata
TATTAACACGGCACTGAGAATTAACTAAATCAAAACGGTTTCCGTCCACATTACCTTGGCTCCACTTCCATTGCAAATTGAAGAGTAACAATCTTATTGTGGACAAGAGGGAATAATAAAAAAAACCGACTAAATACCGAAAAAGTAACGAATGAAAGTGAGGAGGGTAACGTGGTGTGTCGTTTCGTTATTGTCATGTTCGCTCTGGACTGAATAAAAACCTTCTTCCCGATTACGGTATTTCCAAATTGGTAAATATGAAAATCCTAGATCTATTGAGATTTAGATTTGTGCTTCATGCTGATGCTCAATGGTGGGTTTGATAGAATCTGCTGCAGCTGATGATATGGGGCGACATGAAGAAGCTAAACAAGTTTTTATTGTAACAAGAGTACTTGGACAATGTGATAAACAACATATAATGCAGCAAAAATGAAACGTTTGAGCAAAGTATCACGGTTCCAGTCACCAAAATCGGCAACACAAAATGTCCAAGCCGTTTCTAAGGTCAGTAGCCCAAATAAAAAGCAACCAACTACTCCTACGAAAGGCAAAAATTCAGTGACCAACATCACATCCCAGAACCCCACGGTTGGAAAGAGCCATGAAGGTTTTGATTAGTCTTACTTATTAATTAATTACTTACTGATTAACTGTAGCTAACACTCTCCTAAAAATAAACATTCATCTTAAACAGATGGTGAAATGAGAAACGAATCAGAAACCAATGGAAAAACTGATATACCTAAAATTTTTGTGTTACCGAATTCCACTTACGCATCAGATTCAGGTTCTGTCCAATTAGCTCCACGGGAGCCGGGAATATCCGACCAACGAAAATCTGAAAAAAAGGAACACAACATTGAAACGGTAGCGCTTCCGGAATCCCAAGCTCAGCTATTAGAATATACGACCGAAATACCGCCAGAATTTGATAATCATGAGCAGACATCTATCCCTCATCAACACTATATCTATTCAGATGAACCAAGCAGGTCGTCAGTAGACACTGCAGTTCCATTAAAACTCACGCGATTCGTTCTCGAAGAGCAAAAGGAATCAGATGAGTTTACACCATCACTGGATGACATAGCATCGGTTCACACAAGCAAGTCCGACGACGATACCTCATCTGTCCGAACGGAGGATTTTATCACAGTAGATGGCGAAGTGAAAGAAGACGCATTGTTGCACCTTGATGATGACCAGTCTACCATCGGTGAGGATTCCACCATTCGTCTAGGCGACTTGTCTCGAACAACTTTGAGCTGGACCAAAACATCTGTGGGCGTACTGGTACACATGACAAACCGAATCTATTTTACTGTAATTAAAATGAATGTGTAACACTTATTACCTTAATCGCAGGCAACAAATCACAGCACAAAGACAAAGAGTCGGAAAAACAGCAGTCAGGTTCACAACCACGTCATTACTGATAAGAACTTTCACAAGATGGACTGGAACAATTGGTATGAAGCTCTTACTATCAGGAATAGCCTGTTCCCGATAACGGAGACTAATCTGGCGTTTACGAGGGGCACTCTTTCCTCCCTGAAGTTTAGCAAAGTCACTTCATTCCAAATTGTACTTTGTTTTCTTCGAAACTGCCCCAATTTGGAGCGTTTATCTTTCATGAACACTAAACTCATTCAAAAGCGACAGTCTCGTGGGAATTCCGACGGAATTTCACTAACCAAACTAAAGGAATTGGAACTTAGTGAATGGATATTCAGCTTGACAAAGGATGAGTACTGGCTGCTAGATTTCTTCTGCCAATTCGTGACCTTTCCAAAACTTGAGTCCTTCGTGCTACGTGGTTCAGAAAATTTCCAATGGGAAAAATCAGTGAAAAAATCGGAGAAGGAACTGCGGAAAATAAAAGATCCATCTGTTGTCATCAAATTTATCATCAAGAACAGCTCCACCCTTCAGAAAATCTCACTAGGAGGTTTAGGCTTTCAAATGGTTGGATCAGATGACACGTCGAGATTCATGTCTCAAATTGCTCAAGTTGATTCATTGGTCGACGTTAGAATACCGCTGAACGCAAACGGCATAAACCTGGTGTTACAGAGTCAGAAACGACTGCATCGGCTAACATGCTCGGGGTTTTTATCAGTTTTCAATGAAAATCCTAAACTCATGATTTACACTTGCGTTGAGAGAAACTGTAATTCACTCGAGTCTATTGGAATTTTTCCTTGCGTACTCCAGCAGGACTCTCTGCAGAGTCACAGCATTTACGAATTCAAATGTGAATGCCTTAAGAAGTGTCACGTGCTTAAGAATTTTTTTCTCAATGTCACAAAGGCTGAGCGCGCCTTTAGCACGCGAAGATCTTGTGCAAAGGTCACAAATTTGCAGGAACTGCCTACATCACTTGTGACCATTGAAATTTACTCTCATAAATTCGACCGACAGGAATTGCAAGAGCTAGGGAAAAGATTGAAAGATTTCACAAAATTGCGACGACTCGCTCTGAGTACAAATCTACGCGATGGGATCAGTATTCCCCTGCAGTGGATTCAGGACCTGTTTTCCATTGCGGGATTTCATATCGCGGACTTTTTCGGTGGTCAACTGGAGAACAGAGGAGAGGTTCAAGGTTTTCTGCGGTCAGAACAGGGACAGCACGTAACCATGATTGAAATTCTCGATTGTATTAGTTTTCATCGGAATTTTAAGAAACAATAAACTGTTTGAATTGTCGTAATCAGTTCAATGCAATAGGTAGCTTTCACCATTTAGGAACTGGAATTTTTGCAGCTTGGCGTGATCATGGTGCTCAGTAAGTTAAACTCTCGAACGCAAACAGCGTTTTCAAAAAATTCATTCCCACATTCTTCATAAGTTGAAGAGTGAATGCGGTAATGCTGAGGTGTGAAAATTACCGTCATCTCCTATTTTTTCTTCTAGTTGCATTAAATTGCTATACGTCTCCGCAGAGTTAATACAGCACCATGGACTAAAAACTTTTCATGTAATGTGAAATCGAAAGCAAATTAATTTGTGCTTTATTTAAATTAATTACCTTTAACTCTTTCGTATTGCTCCGGAAAATTTTGACCTGCATTTTGGCCTTCGGGCGGGGTGGGATGAAGGGATAATTTGTGTAATTATTAAGGAACGGGAAGTTTGCTGTTAAGACCGCCACCCGTTGGGGGTTACGAAGAAAATTGTATGGCTACAGTTACAATTAAAATTTCAATTGTGCTCATTCTCATTGATTGAGATGAGATTGAGAATGAAGGTTATTCACAGAAACTCTACAAATATCATTGTGGTAGACTCGCGGGAAAACAATTACAATATCAGGATATCCAGCCTGCCAAACAACAGGGAGCTTATTACTGCTTATTTGAACAGTGGCCACTAGTTCATTCCTCTTCGAAGTCTATTCAGGGTGTCCCAAAACTATGTGTCACATTTGTTTTCGCTCTAGAACCCAAACGCCTCAACGTAGATCAATAAGTTTACCACCAATCGGAAGCTGAGGCTTTGGGATTTTGCTTGCTACCATGGTCGCTTGTCGTCTAGTTCCGCTGCTAGTTCCTTGGATATGAGCAATGCTAAAGTAATACGATTTTTAACGTTAGCGTCAATGGGGACAGTTCGTTCGTGTAGCCAGATGGCGCAGAGTTATATGAGATAGCGCATTTGCGACTTGTAAAGTCTTTTGCTACAGTTTTAACTTGAAGGTCAAGATCGATAACGTCATCCGGGATAGAAGTTGACCTTCCGACTGGGTGTGATTTTTAACAGTGGCAGATAGAAATTTTTCAGTGCCCGTACATAAAACCTCACATGCGACGCCGTATTCCTAAAACTATCCCCCAAACTATACGCATGACCGGTTCACCTCAGATAACCTCACTAGTTTTTACCAATTTTAGCATTATTGTCCTGAAGTTGCACAAATTGTTGGTCAAAACTCCATTATAAAATCCAATCCTGTGGTGAATAGGTAATCCTTCAGTACTTCAAGTACTTCAGTACAGTCTTGTGATGAATTTCAATTCTTTCACAAAACAGCGTACAAACAGACCAGGAGGGAGACAAGACGATTGAATTTAAAAGCACTAACCAGGTTTGCCATGCCCACCCGATTCATTTTGGAATTCGGGTAACGCAGAAAACGATTCATATGAGTTGAAGCGGTAGCAAAAGACCTTGCAAATGCGCTATCTCGTATAACTCTGCACCGTTTGGGTTCTCATGAGCTACAGGAGCGAACAGTTCCCATTCATATTCGTGTTAAAATTGTGTTATTTTTAGTGTTGCGTATATCCAAGGAACCAGCAGCGGATCTAGGCGACCATTGCAGCAAACAAGATCCCAAAGCCGTTTAAGTGTTTGCGTTGTAGAGCGAAAATAAACTAAATGGGAGGGTAAGGTAGGCGTGCGGATCGGCCTCGGATAGTCTCCATCGAAAATTTGAGGGCGGACCATCAACGGACTAGTCAGCACCATTCATGCCTTCCGCCAAGTTCAAATGTTTTAGAAATGGTTGGGAATTAAATACCAATGATGCCAATCGCATTTTAACTCCAACTGGCCATACTTGAAAAGCATAACCGCAACCGAAATTGGTTTCGATCACGATGACTGAATTGAAAATGCTTCAAAATTCAATTCTACGATTACGATGAAAATTAAACTCATGTAAATTCAGATTGAATTGCTATTATCAAGGTCGCAGAGGCTGCGATTATCATTAATAATGGATATTCCATTTTCACCCTTGGCTTGCTTACAGGAAGGATAGGGCTTCTTGGATTTGTCTTACTACTTGTGTGCTTGTGGACATTTTGGGACGAAATAAGCTGCTGGAAAATTTAATGTGAGGGTTTCTGCATTCTGCTGAACATAGGAGTGATGAACGATGGGATTCTTGCATACAGAAGCCCCAATATAAACAACCTAAAGAAGTTTCACTTTTACACAAAATATTTTTCTGTCTTTGCGAAGTTTTATAAAAACAGGGTGCATTTATAACGGCCATATAACCGGTTTTATCAAGTTTTAAGTTAACATGAAAAGGACGTTCGTGTAGCCCACTTCAGTGTAAAATGCTTCGTGAGAGAAGGGATGGGAGGAGAGTGTGAGGAAACTATTGCAGGAGGCTCAAGGAAAATGTTAAACACCGCGAATGCATGAATCTGACGGCGGTCTGCTTGAAAGCTTGTACTGTAGATTTTTGAACCGTTGGTAAGCACTGAATAAAATTAAAATTTGAACCAGAGCACAAAGTGGACGGTCACCCTCTTCAACGCTGCGTTGACCTCAGCAGTATTGAATTCAAGTGAGTTGTGAATTCAGGATGTGCGTTTTAGAGGCTACACGGCATATACTCTAAAGTGATATCAACCACTTAATGCTTCATGAACCTCGTAGTATCCGTGCGTAGATTCCTTTTGGATGTTTAAATTAAAGGTAATCCAAATAACTCCATAAGCCAGATTGCCAACAGTCAACTGTTCAATTTCGGAATAGTTTTTCCACAGCGCAGTTAGTTCGATTGTGAGAATTCGTAATTTCTTATTGAGATTCTTGCGAGATTAATACAAATCGAATTTTGCTTTAAAAGGTAATTTAAAGTATTGAAACTCTCATTATTCAAAAATGGGTATCTTATGCCAATCATAAAATAATTGTGTGTTTGTTTACACCGTTTACTGTTTCTGTTTGACTGTGCAGGTATCAGGATGACACAACCGAGTGGACTCTTTAATTTCGGTTCGGGAACACAACAGACACAGCAGGGAGCAGCAGCCCCATTTTCTTTCGGTTCAGCTCCTGGCGCTGGGTCTACATTCGGAGGTGGAGGGCTTGGATTCGGAGCTACTTCAGCAACAACTTCAGCAACTCCTGGATTTGGGGCTCCAGCTGCGGCTCCAGCCACAGGAGGAACCGGTTTATTCAATTTTGGTCAAGCAGGAGCTACAACCACTCCCGGATTCGGTCAAACAGGGGCCACAACTACTCCAGGATTCGGCCAAACAGGAGCCACAGCCACTCCAGGATTCGGCCAAACCGGAGCTACAGCCACTCCAGGATTCGGTCAGCAGCAGGCTGGAGCCACTCCAGGATTCGGCCAGCAGACTGCTGGAGCTACTCCGTCTTTCGGGACGACAGGAGGAGGCTTATTTGGTCAACAGCAGCAGCCGTCTGCAGGGGCAGCACCTGCAGCGAGCACCGGATTCAGTTTTGGCACACCGGCCCCTGCAGCCGGTGGGAGTAGCTTTGGTTTTGGTACCCCCGCTGCCACAAGTGCTGCTCCAACACTAGGCACTGGATTTGGTTTTGGTTCAGCAGCTCCCCCCGGAGCAACTTCCACACCGGGAACTGGATTCGGCTTGAGCGGAACAACAGCACCAGCAGGGGGTAGTACAGGATTCGGGTTTGGTTCGACTCCAGTGGCCAGCTCCGGCACTGGCCTAACTTTTGGCGCAACATCCAGTGCTGCGCCAACCTTAGGCCTCGGTGCCGCTCCCACATCCACTCCAGCTACCGGATTTAACTTTGGAACTGCTCCAGCCAGCACTGCTCCAAGCCTCTTCAGTGGTACTCAAACCGCATCCACTCCTGCAACCGGGTTTTCCCTCGGTGGGACCTCAGCTGCAACTGCGGCTCCGACTGGCTTCAGTTTCGGGACGCCAGCTGCTAGTACGGCAACTACTGGACTAACATTGGGCACCGCGACGAGCACTGCAACCGTGGCGCCCTTCAGCTTCTCTGCCAAACCCGCCACAACGACGAGTACACCGGGGACGTTGGGCGGCTTCAGTTTCGGAACTCCTTCAACATCCACAGCGGCGCCAGCTGCGGGAACGGGACTATTGGGATCAACTTCTACTGCTCCAGCTGCGGGGGGTTCCATGTTTTCCTTTGGAACCAAGTTGGGCACTGCAACCACAACGAGTGCTGCGGCAACAGGGCTTTCAGGCTTTGGAACTTTCGGGGCTCCTGGAGCAACCACAGCAGCTCCTACCACCGCTAGCACCACTGGCCAATCCACAGGACTTGGAGGGGTTCCCAAGTTTGCAACGACGGGGGCTGAGAGTTCATTCGCGTTCGGAGGTGGCACGACGGATGGGAAGACTGAAAATCGGGCCTTACAGGAGTTGCCTTTGCCTCAGGAAATGCTTGTTCTGGTGGAAGAACTTAAGTAAGTCCAGTTTAACAAGATAAAAAATGTTCTACATCGTTTTTGTTTAATAATGTCAGCTAATTTGGATTCTGCGTTCTTGATGTACAGAAATCAAATTAAGACGGAAAAGTTAAGATTCACGGAACTGAGCCGATCCAACAATGACACTATCATCGCCAAAGTCGCTGAGGAGATAGAAGAAGTTCGGAGCAGCGTCACTGTCATTGCGAATTTGGTCCAGAAGCAGCAGAGCAATTGTGAGGTCATTCGAAGCCTAATTCACCAAGTGAGTTATATTAAAATATTAAGTTCTGTAAGTATTTTTTAATCAATTGAGTTTTGCCTCAAGGGTATTGCTGATGCGGAAATGGCCAACCAAATCCGGGAAACGCCTTTGTCATCTCAAGCGGATATCACATCGCCGATTCAGTACTTTTTTCGCCTTGTCGAAAATTCCAGGGAAAGGATGCATGTATATTTACGCGAGATAGAGAAGGCAGAGAGCAGCCTCTCTTACGTCCTCTCCGCACCCGCAAGCATCACCACTAAGGGTAAGTTATTATCAAGATGATTTTCAGAATTTTTAGGACACTACAGCATAACCCCATGAGTTCAAAAGTTTCTGTGATTCAACTGACCGTTTGGTTTTTTGCAGAGCTATTCGATACGCTGAATATGACAAGAAACTCGGTGATAGCCCTTGCAGCCAAGGTGCAAATACTACACGAGGAAGTAGTACGAGCCGTTGAAGCCCACCGGAACCTCCAGCGTTATTTGTTGGGCGAATCAGCCGACTTTAGCGTAACAGATCGATCGAAGCAGAACTTAGTTTTGAAACCATTGAACAGGGATGTGGAAGACTTTTCCAAAGTCAGCTTCATCTTTCCGCATAGTAAGACACGGGATTTATTTCGACACTTTTCTACAAAATCACAGTGATACTAATGTATATACCATTTTCTGTAGAAATTGTGGAACCACCAAAAATTGGATCCATGAACACCACCCAGCCTCATGTGTCAGGGAAGTCTGGATTTACAGGTCTGAGCGCTTTAACGTCGACCCCGGTTCGGAATCCCAGTCTTGCTCAGCAAACTGCGAGCAATAAAAGTGCCTCTGACTCCATGTTTTACCCCTCTCACGGTAAGCCTTTGTAGTGGAAATATGCAGATAAACTGCATGGGGTTTTTATGGAAATAATAATTTTGTCTATATTTTTTTGTCGAATTCCGTCTCCCAGCACTTTTTCAAACTCAACAGAGTACCATTCTGTCTTCCACCCAGCTGGGTGCTCCCAATCCAACTTCACCCGGAGCATCGTTGAAACGTTCTAAGAGATAATTTATTTGTATCCAGTTGTTTATTTGTAATTTTTCCTTACTGCCATTTCCAGAAATAACTAAATATTTATCTAATTCGAAACTTTTTAAGAGATGATTTTCATGTGATCAGTAAAGATGAAAGAGCACTGGCGCATACCCAGTTGCTGTAAAAATTATTAAGAAACCGGCGTTGCAAATTTTTAATGGAATTCTATGCTTTCGAGTGTAACCTGGAGTATAGCATCGAACCCCGTGCCAATACCTTTAAATATCTCTGGTCAGACTAGGAAACCTTGAATCGAAGAACCGAAGATTTTCATTTGCAACTCTAGCCTCAAAGTTGGCCCGGACACGCTGAAAGAAAATTAAAATTTACATTTGTTGGCGTTCCACTATGCTTATAGGTTATCCAAGTGATTGTCAGTCAACTTGAATTGAAAGTGTTCATAAGATCACCCAAACTTCAGGTCCCAGCCCAGCCGCGAAACCGCTCTTTGTATACTACGTATGCCATGGGGTGTGGAGTACAGAAGAGCCGTGGCCCGACTCTATTTGTAAATCCCGAGCCGTAAATGTTCGTCTCGCGGCGTGCTTCCGAATTTCATCTTACGAGGAACACCCACGACCTGTTTAAGCGATTTCAAAATGGCGTGTGTACTGTCGTTTTCAGGGCTGCATTAAATATGGGTTAACGCAAAGCTGTTTGCGTATGGCGCGGTTTAGTCCCAAAATAATGAATTTAAGATTTGTTTTCCGAAATCCGGAATTGAAATTTTCTTTTGGAATTTAAAACCGGAATTTCTTGTCTTCCGAGGGTCGTTCCTGCCAAGAACATATATAATAATTTTACTTAAAATCGTACAAAGGGGATCCTTGGAATACATGGAATTCCCATGTTGAATCATACAAGAAAATTTCCATTTTTGATTTCAGGAAAAAACGTCAATTTTTTTCGGGGCTGGCCCGCGTCATGTGTAAGAAATCTTGGCATTTTGTTATGTTTAAGAAAAATTCTGAAAACAATCGTAGACATGCCGTTTTAATAGCGCGCTAACAGGCCGTGGGTATTTCTCGTTAGAACTTTGTTTTTCTGACCTTACTACTGCTATTAGTTGCCGTAGCCAACCCACCTACAAACATTACTGCAAGTATCCCTAGCCTTTGCAGAGGGTAAAGGTCACCCTGCATGAGCTGAAGGATGTATAGATTCCAGCGGTGTGTCGTAGCTAATAACCGTAGAACCTAATAGCCGGGGAATGAGCATCATATGTGACACAAATTTGGAAAAAATATACATTTCTTCAAGATCATCAGCTTATAAGGTCTGTGTTTCCGGATTCAGGGTTAATCGAGCGCGCATTGCTGATTCGGCCATTTTTAGTCGTACTCAATGCCACTTCACATGATCATATATTGAAATGTTCACATATGCCAATTCTCCGAATTTTAAAGCCCCTGCTGATCCGGATTCGGAGCCCGAACTTGGGGCTCGTCTCATCACGGCGTAAAAGCCGTACCCATTGGGCCACTGCTCTTTTGTGGGGAACCAACGTTTCGCCGTCGAACGACAAACTCAACATCAACACACTGCTTTCTGTTGTTTTGCAATGCTGATGCTCGCATACGCGATCGCGACCGTATCTTCCGCAGAGCAGCTTCTCCAGTTTCCAGTTCGCAGGGTCATATTAACTTACTTCAAGTCTATACGTAAAGAATTTTTACTGGCATGAATTCTGAATCCAGTGATTCGAATTCAGAGGGAGATTGCAATAGCGGCAGTGGATTGCGGGGCAAGAAACGCAGGTGATTTTCTGAGCATTAAATTCCTTAGTTCTTTCTCCAGTTTTTGAGGAGCATTGACCCCATATCTGGGATGAATGTCCTCAATGTTGGAGACTGGAACGATGCAATGCTTTTCATATACAACCAAATCTAATTTTTACCCTCTCAAAACGTATGGAAAAACTTTTGTTATTGTAACCATAAATTCTTAGGTATTAGACTTCAGTTTTTTTTGAATGATCATGTATCTTAATTCTCAAAGAGACGCTGTATAGTTTTATGGAGTTCTCCAAAGGCTTTGTATTTTGTCTGGTTTTTAATTAACAAATTACGGCTCAAGTAAGGGATAATGCTTTTAAACTAACAATGTTCTTTTATTCAATATTTAAGGCTGGACCTTAAAGTTGAACTTGGTAAACCTGTTGAGCTTCCTGGAGAAATGCAGGGTTGGCAGGAAAGCAAGCCCTTAGTCAAGGACCGCCTGTCATACCTAGTCAACAATGAGAGACTGAGTGACATTACATTCCTTGTGGGTCCGACAGAAACCCCGATATATGGACATAAGACCATTTTGTCCTCCGGTTCACCCTACTTTGAGAAACTATTTTTTGGGCCTATGGCAAGTACGGAACCAACATTGAAAATTCCTGATGTCGAAGCCGAGGTATTTCTCGAATTTGTTAAGGTAATTACTTGTTCTTTTACTGAAAATTCAAATTCTCTTCAAAATCTAGGTCACCTCGGTAAATTTACTGTAATTATATTTTTGTCTGCAGTACATTTATACGGACGAGTTTGATAGTGGCATGGATGATGTGGATGCGCTGCTGATGTTAAAACCGGCCAAGATTTACATCGTCCCGCACCTTGCCTCCAAATGTACCGAACTGCTCATCACAAAATTAAATCCAGAAAATGTGTTCCTCATATACAATAGGGCCATCGTCTTTGACGAGCCGAGACTAGGAGATATTTGCCTCCGATTCATTGACAGGTAGTAGGTCATTGTGTGTGCCGACGTTCTGTTGGAAATTCAGATTTCTTGTTGGATGGAATCGCTTTTACTGAGGCGAGTTTTCTTCCGAGGCAGAGTAATTAACGGAATTTTGTTTTCCAGGCATATTGATAATGTGATTTTAACGGAAGAGTTCTTAGAGATCGATATTGATACACTTTGTACATTGCTGGAACGGGATCACCTTAGGATAAATGAATGTACACTGTTTAAAGCGGTTCTCAGGTAAGCTATACCATCACTTTACTTGCAAATTTTTGTCATATCCTTACCAGAAGTTGTGAACATTGCATATGGCTTTTTCAGGTGGAGCGAAGCAGAATGTAGACGACAGGATAAGGATGTGAATCCAGAACATCAAAGACACGTGCTCGGTCGTGCACTGCAGCTAATACGATTTCCTTCGATGACACAGCAGGAGTTCTCCGTCGAAGTTGTTCCCAAGGAGATCCTTTCCAAGGATGAAATAATTAGTGTGTTTATGAATCTCTGCATCAACAGCGAGGACAAGTAGGTTATTTCTTGTGCAGTTGCAATTGCAACCGTACCAAATACTAACGATAACTGTATGCAAAGATTTCTAACGGATCCGACAATCGTTTGTGCATCATCCGGTCCGAAAATTGCGGTTGAAAATATTTGTTACGCATCTGATCCAAAAATAGCAGGATCAATTAAATTTCTATTCGTCAACGCTGCAAAGAATTAGCAGATCTGATCTTCGGATTTATTCAGGAGCTTTAAATACCACTAATCAACCTTCTGCGGGGAGATTACATACAATATATAGCAAAATAAGAGCGTAAGCAAATATACTATCCTTCTATTCATTTCAAAAATGTTAGGAGTTAATTGCTTTTGAAACCGTAAACTCATAAAGTACAAAATACGCCAAAATTAGAATTTTCGCAAACTTTTAAGATGCTCTTCGACAGTTAAGACTATTGTTAGATTTTGAGGTACCGAGAAATAGAGTCGCAAGAAGTAGAAATTGCAGATTTCAGCTTAACGAATCCGTTTCTGTCAAATCGCAAACCCCGTTAATTCGCCGCAAAGATGCGCAGTATTTGGATAAATATTTATTATTAATTATTATACATCCGATCCGCTGGAAAACTTTTAGCACGCAGTTCACTAATTACAATTCTTTTTTCAGGCCAGAGACTCCATTTTCAACGAGAAAGCGAGTGTTCATTCCTAACCTTTACTATGCCAACCGGTTCACGGAAGTCCTCAGCAAAGTCATTCAACGTGGAAGCATTATCGGTGAACGAATCTACGCCTCATCAGTCAAGTAAGTCGGCGTGCCAGGAATTCATCATTACCATTTCATTTCTTTTGGCTTTTATCACGAATCTGTTCTCCAGGTTCACGTCCGATAAATGGATTTTCATCCACGGTGTCGGAGTCTACGGAATCTCAAGCTCAATCCCCGACCTGAAGTTCACAGTCACGGTACAATTGTTCAGTGAGGATCCGGCGGTTCCCCCGCCCGCAGCCGGTGCACCTCAAGTTGGACTACTCGGGTATGCAACGAGGGAGGGCAGTGCTCGCAACTATGACTTCCGAATGCCCTTTAAAGTCATGTTTGACGGTCCGCTGGCAGTACTACCGGGTACAAACTACAGTCTTCGAGCCACACTTACCGTAAGTTGACAAGCTAAACCCACCTATCCGATACTCTAGAATTCGTGGCCCATGTGCCTAATTTGATTGGCATTTTTCTCAACTGACTTTACAGGTGTCTCGGAATGCATCCCCAGGTCACTACAACGGCGGTTACGGCGGCTTTAATTCCCAACAGATAGACGCCTACTACGGTTCTAAAAGTATTAAAGAAGTTACAGTTGAGTGCAGTGAGGGGATAAAAGCCACAATCACCTTTCAACTTCCAAGTATATCTCTGTTTGCTCAGCCGGAAACTTCCTTTCAGACGGGCCAGATTCCACAAATCATTATCAGCGTCTAACTATTTATATCTCTGGTGTCACCTACTTAATAGCTTTGGCGAATGATTTCATTGGGTTCTGTGTCATTTTTCTGTGATAGTATCTGTGCAACCAATCCAGGGTTCTAAGTAGGAACATCCGTCGTATTGTTTCCGCTCCGCTCGAACCTGTCCCAATGATCAAGTAGTGAAGAGGTAGCTTATATTTGAAATTGGGAGCTTCGTAGGGTTTGTTGTCATTCGTCTCAGAGAGGCGGCTCCATTCCATTATGTAAGGGTCCGAACATATGTGTTATTGTTCTCGCTAAAGCTGAGAGGTAGAATCCGATAAGTATTGTTCAACGACGCATTCTTACCATTGAATAAATAAATGTTGCTGTCGTCTTTTGGCAAAGCTACACTTACGTTAAAAAATGTAATAAGTTTGACATATATACTTATTTTAACGTCGTAGTTGCCGTAATTTTTTCTGTGTCGTTCACCTGGGGCAATATGAGTTACAGGTCGTTCATTAAAATACGGCAAGCTATTGTTGAAGTTCAGCACCATAGGAGATACGGAATGAACGGACACCTGACGAGAGCCTCTGTCGTCAACGACTGCGGAAGATTCTCAAGAGTATTTTTTCAGTTTGTTTATTCTGTCACGATGATGATGGAGAGGTACCCAAAAATGATGGAATTTAAATGGGGGTGCTGTGGGTGGAGTACAACCACAAATTGCCCATAGAATGTGTTACGTGTAAGGGGCTCCACATAGCCGGATTTCCCTAGTTGATTAGGCACTCAATGCTAACCGCTTCGGGTACCCGATTCCTGGAACGATGCGCTAATTCCTCGCATACACATTGCTAATAACTTTTTGTGTCCAGCAACACACGTCATGTTTATGGCCGCAAAGGAGATTTTTTCCACGTGTCTCTCGTTCACCATGTGCTGATGGCCGGCCCTTGTTTCCCAAAAGATCCGTTCCCCAGAACCACTTGAGCCAAACAATTATCTCCTGATCCTTCCCCGGAGAGGGATGGACTCGTGGGATAGGAGAGTGTAAAATAGTTCTCTGAATGTTTTGAAATGGTACTAGAGTTGGAGGGGAAGTGACTTACGTAAATAATAACAAGTATGGCTGGGCTTAAGATGCATGTGTGATGCACAAATTAGAGAACCCACTTCATATGGACGGGACGGGATGAGGTGTGTGTGTATGTGTGTATAAGTGTGTTCAAAACTGCTGATGGCACTGTCGACACACATATACACACACACACACACACTAATGGCGAACTACAGAGCTGAGATACTGTGGCTTGTGTGCATATGCGGGTGCTCCTGATGTCATATAAAAACAAATGAGGCTCAGAGTCAGTCGGTCAAGTGCAGGAGATCCGACGGTGGAGCTGTCAATCGGCTTCGGACTTGCAACCGGTGTGGTGTCTGTCGACTCTCGCTACAAAATCTCCTCAGACACACAGACGCACGCACTGTCGTCTTTCAACACGTCAGAATTAGCACTTGTTCGAGGTTAAGGCTCCACGGGTAGAAAGCGTCTCAACTTTCTCTACCGCCAACATTTACTTTACTTCGGGAGCTCAAGAAGAAGTTCCTCCAGATTTTCCGGCTCAATTTTCGGTAATTGCCAAAAGTAAAAAAAAATAAACTCCGTTTTTAGAATTTCTCATTTTTCAGTTCAATTTTTGATAATTTTCAAACAAGGTGACTGGCCAATATAAACGCTCATCATTTACGGACTTCCTGATTTCTAGAGTTAGAGGAATTAAAGTTTTTAAACGGTTTTCCCATCGGTTTTTGGTCGCATTGCCTCCAAACGATTCTTTTGTAACGGATTTATCTTTGAAACAAATTCGCGGTAGCTTTTTCCAAGACTTGTAATTCAATTCACACAGTAAGTTGGTCAAACTTTAGTGTCAATTTGAGCCTTATTTCATTACAGGGTGTAGGACCCCCTCTATATCCCTTGATTTCATTAAAATCGCACTGTAATTCCAAATTTCGAAAAAAACTAATATCATGAGGCAAAGTGAGTCATAGGACAGAACAGTTCCAGTTCGAAAATATCTTTTCCATAAATTCTCTCTCATGTACAAGACGTTTCCGGTGAACTACCGAAATAGTCCAGTAATGTACAGAGTGAATTTAGTTGTCATGGCAACTGAAGAAGCTCATTTGTCCTCCACAGATCTCCCCGCTCGCAAAACCATGACCTCTGGAAAGAAATCCCTCGTTCAGATCATGCTGACGGCGCAAACAGTCTGCCTACTGCTCATGATCAGCTTGAGGCAGGAAGGGGATGGTGCAGTGGCTCTTCCAGTCCCATCCGCGTCCCACTACATCATTGTCGTCCCGGATTCCGACTGCCCACGCGGAGGCCGGAAGGACCACCACGGGATCTGTCGCTGGCGCTACGTCTTCCCGAACCGGCTTAATAGCAAATCCAGCAAGGAATAGTACTCCTGCCATCCCGCACCAGCCCGGAACCCACCAAATAATTAGAATGAATACACTTATTGTTCTCCGTCCATTTTTTCCACAGCAACGTTTTTTGTAACAAAAACACTAGATAAAAGCATAGCACTCTCACATAGATTTCTGCCTGAAGTTTTTAGAATGAAAGTAATAAATGAGACATTCCATGGGGATCTTGAGATTACCGGAGCACATGGTAGCCATAGTTTCCGCAATGCAACTGATCAGCGAATACCTCAATGGGCACTGCATATTTTTTTAAGACGGTGTCACTCACTCAGTCAGCATCACATGTAACTTGCTCTCCGTCCTCGCTCGATCCCTTCACCGGGGAAATCCTCATCATCTCTCACGTGCTGCACATACAGATTGGTCCAGTTTCTCTGCAGACGCCTTGAGAAACTATACACTCCATAAACACATGATGCGTAGAGCAAAAAATTGAACAGGCATTCAGGAGTGAAGGTATTCTTCTCTCCTTCCTGATCTTTCATTCAGCAAGCACACACCATGTTACTCCTCGCTATATATATATTGACGTCATTCCGGTCTCAGCCAGTGGACTATCTCTATCTGATGTTAGCATCTTACAATTTCGGCCGAGCCTCCAAAAAGGTAGACAGACAGCTTGGTACCAGACATTTTTTGTGATCAACTCAATAGCCGCTTAAGTAATCCGAATTCGACACTTTTCCTGTGAGCATATATAACTGGCTCTCCTTGGTAGAAGTGGGGCTTGTTAAGTCATGCATTGCACTATAGTACAAGCTGTAAAATTTGAGTTAACTATGTACAAGTTATAGTTATAGCTTAACAATATATAAATAAATTACATACTGTGACATCATGATCCGTAAAAAAAAGTTGATCCTGTGGAAGCACCTGTAAGATTAATTGGTTGGGAACAACTCATGCCAATAATTGCTCAAAGGCAATAACGCAGGTGCGTGTGTGGGTTCGGTAAAGATTACAATAGTAATTAAAGACTGCCAATTTTAAATGGAGCATGATAAACCTGGATTTGGACAGTGTTACCTCTCAAAGGTTCGCCCCCAAATCCAGACAGGTTTTACCAGCTTCGTAACTATTCTTTCATCCTACCTTTCATAACTATATATATATATCTATATGGTTGGTCGAAGGGTCCTTGGAGTCCGCATCATTGTAATTTGTTTCCACAAGCTTGTTCAGTAACTATAGATAGACATGTGCCCTGGCAGAAAAAGTCTTTGGCTTTCCCACTCCGTCTAACATTGATGGTAACTTTTACGTGCGCAACAGAAAGTGCCTTCAGGCTTTCTATACTTTCCACTTCAATACAATCAGTCAGGCAGTCTCTGCACTTTTTTAGACGCGCCGATTACATAGGCTGTGCCATGAAATGTGACAGGGTGGAGTCATGCCACGATGGTTTGGAATAAATCAGGAACAGGATGTTACTTTGGTAGGTCCATCTGAATGCTTAAGTTTTGACGATCGTAAAACTTTACTTAGCTAACTATGGGAACGACGCAGAAAGCAGTAAGTTTAATTTGTCTTTTCAAGTCTGGACGGTGCTACCGTGCATGATACTCTAGCAGAGGGCGCGGCGGTCAAGGGGGAACGTGTTTGCCATAGCTGTTTTTCAGAATTCATCTATTATTTCACCCTAAAACCATACCCTACCTCCCGGCTATATTGTAGCTTGAGCAATGTAACCTTTTCGACGGAGTGAGAAGTTAAAAGATGCAATCCAAAAGATGTAAGCCAACCGTATGAGGATCATGATTTGTACTGTTCAGCCTTCGGTGAACGTGAGCGCCTTCAATCCGTTAGTACCCATGCTTGGCTACTGGAAGCGTAAAATGACTCCATTTATCAGCGCATCCAATCGCACCAAATGGAAATTGAGTAAATGCAATTAATAATAAAGATAATCTTCATTTTAGTCCCTGCGCCTCCAGTAAATCAGTTGGTGAAGGGACAGCTGACGAGCAGTGGATATATGTACTGGG
>WJFA01002059.1:0-17697 GCA_009870155.1 Pseudobourletiella spinata
AAATTCAAATGGAAAAATGATCTCTTGCGCTAATGGTGGCCCACTCTGTGTCACGAGCGTCACGTAAGACAAGTCGGCGGGAGTGCTAATTACTGGCGCTCTGCTCCTGTCTCCTGTCTACTACTGATAAATATCAAATGTGTACATCAAATTCCGCTGTTGCGGATACCATTGAATTCCGGCAGTAGTGCAGGTGGTGGTAAAGGACTTTGAAGAAAGAGCGTATTTCCTCCCAACAATAGCGTCATAATTATATTAATGGCCCCCACTTTCCTGTGGCCAAAAAACGACGGCTCGTGGCCCCTTGTGGCTTGAGCTTATGGATGTGAATGTGTCCATGTGTGTGTGTGTGTGTGTGTGTGTGTGTGTGTGCGTATGTGTGAATCCGCATGTCAATGTGTTTTTACCCAGACGTAAAATGTGAATTAATTACCTATTAATCTAAGTAAGTTCCTGGGTGTCCGTTACGGAGGCATGTTATATCATGCTGGGATTTAGAGCCGCCCAAAAACCCTACAATCTCTTGCGTAGGTCTGTGTGTGCGAGTGTAAGCATATCCGGCTGCAAAGTAAATTATAGCATGGGGCGGCCAAGGCCCCCTGCTAACGAACAGGCGGTACTACCTGGAATTTGAATGTGTGTGGATGGGATCGTAAGTGTGTGTGTGTGTGTGTTTGTGTTTGAGTGAGTGTGTATGGCTTTAAGTGTTCCACCCCTGTCCAAATGATGTGGATATAATGAAACAATTAACGTATTGACAAGGGAACCGATTTTGCAAAACCATAAGCATGGACTATTCTTTGGGGCACAATGAGTTGTGTGTCTGGTTCTTGCCAAGATTACCCATGGACTGATGGATGGTGGACTGGTATCTGGGCTGACCATCAGTTAGCACCATATAAAATAATTGTTGTAAATACGCCTTACTGTCTCTGTGAGTCACTTAGAGCTATACACAATTGTGATGTGAGTTTCCTTGCTTCTATACAGCACTTGCTTGTGTGCTTGAGTGGCCTTAGCCCTGACAGAGTATCAGATAATGTGGACCACTGATGCTTGTTGATGCTCAGATGGCTCACTGAGCCACTGGGTCTACTGTCAGTTAGTTCTGTCATTTTGTAAATTGGAAGTCAAGTTATGTTCTTGCCAAAAACTTGTTCCTGGTTTTCCTATCTTCCTTGGCAAACCTCCCGTGATGTTGATAAGCGGGAATGTGAGGCTTAATCAGACGTCTGTGCCGTTTGTTTGTTTCCTTTAATAACTGCGGCTGGATGCGCTCATGTGCCTTAAAGCTGTATACTGGGATGCATATGCGTGCGCATGCACGTGGCTGTATTTTGCTACAGCTTTATGTCAACACATTTGGGGATATACGCACGCCTGCGCAGGTGATCTTGATCAGTTTGCATTCGTGGATATGTTTGCTCTTAGTTATGTGCACAAGTTTCCCATAAGCGCCATGGTTTTTTAGGTAATTAGAGAGTGTGCGCGAAAATCTGCTTGAAGAATTTTTGCAATATTTACGCGCGCTCTTAGAGGCGCATGTTCCACAAGTACACGATGATGCGCACTATTTGGTACCCATGTTACGCAACTGCAGAATGATGCGCACACTGTTGCGTACACGGGTTTTGTGAATGCATAATGGTGCGCGCCCCATTGTGCGCACAAGTAGCGCAAGGATGCCAGGAGGCTCGCAAGTGTTTGCAAACCTGCATCTATGGTTTTGCCGACAAAATCGTCTGTCTTTTTGCATAGATTTGGACGCTTGCATGTCCGTGACTTTATACAAAAGTTTGCGCGCGCCTTTGCGGATATGTAAGTCTGTGCATTTAAAGTGTGTGTTCGTCGAGTTCCGCAATTGCGTGCATAGTCATTTGTGTAAGTGTAAAACTAATGCGCATGGACTTTTGCGGACGTGTGTGCGCGCGTGAGCTCGCCGCGTGCATACGAGTGTGCAATTGCAACCTCACAGGCCTCTGTCAGCCCCGCATATGCATCCTGTCCTGACTCGCGGATTATTTGACGACTGTTTACACTGACGTGGAATCAAAGCGGAAAATGGAGGCATAAACTTCGACTCGTCACCATCAACCGTGTAGCCACGATCGGAGGTGAAAAGCGTGTAGTTTGTGGGAGACAGGGCGATGCGCCGGCCGCCCTAAAGCATGGCAATCCGCGACGACGACTGGGGAATTAGGAAAATGAGCCTTGTCGAAGACAACGAAGGTGGGGGGAAAAACGCCCTCGTTCAAAATCTAGACACGGCGACGACGTAGACGCACAGAACGGTCCGCAGCAAATACCAGTCAGGCGTGCCTGTCAAAGCGGAGCTACGAAGCTACACTAGACAGCTTTTATTAGACTCACCGTCGCCATCGCTGCCACCACCACCACATCACTCACCACTACTACCGCCATCCTATTCTCAACTTGCAAAACTATCGTATCCCACCCAAGCGTATATAAATATATATATTATCTGCCGTGAGGAAAAGTGCAAATAAAGAGGGATTTTATACGGCAGAAAAGAGCCATAAAGCCCAATTGTCATTTCATTAACGGGCCCCAAAGCAAAGAGACGGGGGACAGGCCTTTGCATATTATATGATTATTATTATGAGCCTCATCATTTGTCTTATTTCGCCGTGGCCATCCCACACTACACCACTCTTCGTTATTATTATTATATTTCCCCATGGAGCCGCAGAGGGCCGGAGAGAGAGAGCCTATACCCACACAGAGCATAGGAAAAAAAAGATGAAAAGGAGTTTAGTTATGCCGTCGTGGTTCTGTCCAATGCGCGAGATTTAAATACAAATAATGATGACAACTTTGGAGGGCTTAGGGACATTATTGTTGTGAGTCGTTGGAAATGATCAACAGAGAATTTGTATGCAATTCGTGTTGGTATTTAGCTCTGCTGTGTGTGTGTGTGTTTACGTGTGTGTGAAACTGTGTCCGCATTTGTGTGTGTGTGTGTGTGTGTGTGTGTGTGTGTGTGTGTGTGTGTGTTTGCCTCTGTGTGGGGCTCGGGCCTCGCCAGAGTCTCTCTCACTTTTCACACGTTTCGCAGAAGCCGCAGACACTCTCAAGTGGTTCTCTGGGCTCTGTGAGGTGTGTATTACAAATTAATGGGAGGTGAGGGGTTGCATGAGGGGGGATATTGATCAATCAGAAAACTTGAGAGAGGATTACAGGGGGGGGGGGTGGAGGAACTAACTGAATGGAGCTGTGAGTGAGGTGAATGACGGTCGTAAATGGCGTCGGAGGGGCAATTACAGTAAGTATATACATACATGTCTATCCTTAACCCATAATGGAAAATTACTTGGAGGAGAAGTGCCATTAAAAAGTCTAAGTTTTCCAAGCCGCGTCCCTCTCCACCTCCCATCCTCTTCCCCCCTGCCAGGGGACAAGGAGGATGGGTACAGCCAGGTATAAACACTACACACAGGGACTAATTAAATGTCCATGTTATTATTATTGTGTCGGGCGGACGGACGGACGGATCAAGTACTATATGGTTGCCCATTAAGTTTCTCACGGTGGGTAGGGTACTATATACCCATAGGAGTGCATATATGATAAGCGAGGGAGGGACAGGAGTGAATCCGCGATTATGGGCAAGCTTATTCCCTCCTTTTCATTTCATTTCTGTGAAGAACAATCGAGCCTCTGTCCTCCGTAGAACGCGAGACTTTTTATATTAGTGTGTCACTGGGGTTCGTATGGTCACCGCTATGACGTTGCGCATTTCCCACAGACTGACTGACTCAGAGTCTTTCAACTGTTTTATGAGACTTTTGATTGTGTGAGACAATGTAGATGTCTGTGTGGACTTGTGAGTCGGAGTGCACGGGACTGTGAGTATGTGGGTTTGCTGAATGACAAGTGAGTGTGAGCATTGATGGTTCAGGTGTGTGTATGTGTGTGTGTGTGTGTATGTGTATGTGTGTGCGTATGTGTGTGTGTTGTATGCTCAGGGTCCCATGGGTGCGTATGCGCATGTATGTGCATCCACTTGTGTTCTCCTAGAACAGTAAACATGTGTGCTTGGCTGGCTTAGTGGGCTGTTAATGTTAAAGGCCTTCTCCTGATGAGCATGAGAATTTATGTGCATATGTGATGGACTGGGTGTGTGGGTGTGCAGTTCACACATGCGTAAAACCTTACAACGTTATTTTACCTAGAAAATAGTGCAACTGTGTGGGCAAATTTTGCAGGGTTGGCCGCGGTGTATTTGCAGGACTTGTATGTATAGTAAATGTATTTAGTGGCGCCAGTTGGTTCACGGGGTTGGTTGTTGCAATTAGTATTCATTTGTATGGGATTGCAGCGCGTAAAACTAGGGGTAAAGAAGATATGGGCAAAGATCATATTTGTGGCCAAATTCTGCTTCAAATTTTCTGCACCAAGATCAGTGTCCGAGTGACTTCAATATATTATATGGCAGGATGAAAGTAGGTGTTATGAGTTCGATTCGTTGCACTAAGTAATTAACTATCGGGAAAATGAACAAAGGTACAAATTGATGTATAATATTAATTTGTTTGAACACTTTGGTGCACCAGCTTATTTTCTGTAATGTACATTCTGGTGTGTATTGGTGTACAAGTTGATTTATTTCATTGTGGATCTTGGCACACATTAGTGCTCAAGCTAATTTACTCTAGTGGACAATTTTGAGCTGGTGCACAAGCTAATTTACTCTAGTGGACAATTTTGAGCTGGTGCACAGATATAATGCGCGTATATTTATGAATTTCGCCCAGCATTCTGGGAAAAATTAGTAAAATCTACGGCATCATATACTCATGCGCAGAATCCTTCATTCTCACCACCCCCCGCGCATCCGCCGGCGCCCATGCTTAAACCCGCACACTACATAAACTAAGCTCCTCAACACGCATGTGGGTTCCACCATTCGCCTATCACCCACCCACCCCCTCACCCCCTTTGAGACTGCATATGAACGCCCATGAGTGTTTAAATACGCAATTATGCGCAAATAAGAGGAACTAACTACCTGTTTTTATTGAAATGATCTTGGTCGACTTTTCCATTACCCACACACAGCATAGAAGACTGACACAGGCAGTCGTCATCCCTTATATATTTATGCGCTCCTAACCCCTCTCTATATACCTCAACTGCGTCGTCGTACATGGACGTACATACCCCCATCACCATCTCCCCCCTAACTCGCCAAACTATTACGACCGTATCAAGCTAACCGTTTGAGGAATGTATGTGTGAATTTATTTATGTGTGTCGAGTATATGTACTCATTAACAAAGTGATGATGATAATGGTCAAGCAAAAAGGAAGGGAAAGTAAAGCAAGAGTGAACACAAGAGCTTAAAAGATGAAATACACACAGCTAATCTTCCCGTACCCCCGCACTCACTCACTCATTCACTCGCACAGTTGCATACACACACATACATACGTACACAACGCATCAACCCACAACACACAAGCGGAAGGGACAGTAATAAGTAGGGTGGCTTTACACCTCAACTCCGTCCAAAGTAAGACTCACAGTTGAAAATTGCAGATGTGTAGATGTATAAATGCTTACACTCATATACATATATATATATATATATATATATATTTATATATACTTGATATATATGTATTGAAAAATTGCATAATATAATTGACAAACTCCTCTGAACGTCTGAACCCGTAGACTTTTTGGCCAGGCGGCCATAGGGAGTCAGCGCAGCGTATAGTATGAACCTATGAGCCCTCGTCACTCACCAATACTACTAAAATAATATGGTCATTGAAAATCTAATGTGGACGGTGCAGTAATCCACCTTTTGGCGCACAGGCTCTTTTAACAACCCTTGGCGCCCTTAATGCCCCTGCAGTAGAGTCCATACATTGGCCCACTACATGCGTTTTTGTGTGTGTGTGTGTGTGTTTTGTGAACTCGTTACACATAAAATTTGATAAATACGCCGTAACAGCTCCTTGCATACAATAACTCCTTCCTACTATGGCCACTCTCATATATATATAAAAACAGTCAAGTCTTAACTATCTCTCCCTCACATTGCCCTGCTTGCTTATTACAGTTTAAACGCCGTAGTTTTTCCCCCGTAGTCGTTACACTCACTAATTTTTTTCTGATTCAATAAAGTCTCCGGAGAGAATTCATGCATCCACATGTTCGACACTGGTTGAGCCGCCGCTGTCGTCGTCGTCGTCGTCGTCGTCGTCACTACTATGACCGACGGTACACTTCTTCCCAGGACATCTTCAGCCTCATGTACAAAGAGACGAATGGAATAATGGCCTCAAGAACTGTGACTGTGTGTAGTACCAGCGT
Source organism: Pseudobourletiella spinata (assembly GCA_009870155.1). Classification (NCBI taxonomy): domain Eukaryota; kingdom Metazoa; phylum Arthropoda; class Collembola; order Symphypleona; family Bourletiellidae; genus Pseudobourletiella; species Pseudobourletiella spinata. The sequence goes on from WJFA01002059.1 coordinate 6,344, forward strand.
GTATGCGTATATCCACGGGGGAATGCAAGGTGAGTCTTCTTACGGAACACTGAACACTTTCGAATGACCGACTTTAAAATGATTTTTCCCCACTGACTCCTCTCATCTTACCTTCTACTCCATATTACTCACTCAGATTTTTCCCCTTGTGGGTATAACTCATTTTTGCTACAATTCTCGCCGTCGCTCCTCCGCGCTCGCTCCTGTTGTGGTGTGTGGACGTACGGTAGTAGTAGTAGTAGTAGTAGTGTATAGTGTGTGCACCATATCGCTTCCCTCGCTCATACCATCATCAAAGCTCCCTGCAAACGACCATCAGCGGCAGAGACAGTCGCACACACTCATACGCACGCACTCACTCACAAGCCCCCACGCTACCTTTAACCTAAAGTCCAGTGTGTGGGCATTTTGTTCCAAGCATCAATATATAGTAATAATAATAATAATAATAATAACATAGTGAGTCTCGTGCAAAAGCGTGGGTACAAGTGCTAATTAGGCTCATTTCCCGCTTCAGTTATTAATCATCATTCGGCCCCTGCCTACACACACACACACACACACATACACATACACACACACATACACACACATAAGGTGGAGGGCTGATTGGTTCTGTCCGGGGCCAATGGACCCTCGCTGACCTTGGCTGACGACGCCGTACCACGACTACCACCCCGACGGCCGCACCACGTAACAACAAGTTATTTGGGGGCCTTGGTAAAGATTGAAGCGTGTCTGCACTTGTAGTGCGTACATATCCTGACTGCTACCAATACAGCGGCTGTAGCTACTACTGCTGTTGGTGCTGCTGCTGTTGCTACTACTGGCGTCTTGGAACTCCACCCAAAATAAGTTGTTTCATATAGAAAGAGCCACACCTGAGCCCCAGGTAAGTTGGGGGTCCTATTCGCCAGTATTGGAAAAAGGGAGATTGGGATTTACATATGGAGATACACGCTGCGGGGACGACTACGGGCCTGAACTGATTTCGCAGACCATTTATACTCCACCATATACTGTGTATATTGCCACCTCATCAGATCCAACTGACTGTGAGATCCTACCAACCAACTCGCTACGATCCCTGTGAGGTGGGATGTACAAAAAAAAAGTTTTCCGTGATTTTTTCCAAATCAACTCCATAGGCATATGATAGCTTTCAAGTGCTGTACAAAGGTCCGTGAGGTGTTGGTTGGGAGGTGGTAGTAGTAGTGGAGTGAGCGGACTGGCTCGAGTTGGTCCATGGACAAATTTGACATTCAACATCCCATCACTTCCTTTTCACTCTGGACCTCTGAGGTGGGAAGTCTTCTTTTGCAGTCCAGTCCCACCACTCAGACCTGACTGACTGAGTGCACATTATCTCTCTCTCTCTCTCTCACCCTCCCTGCAGACTCTCTACCTGTTGTTGTGTGTAGGGGTACCTCTCCTCAACTCGTCAGCAGTTGTAGTTTGTTGTGAGTGCCGCGCGCGCGTGATGGTTGGTGGCTCCTGGGAGAGATAATAGTGTGTGTGAAACAAGTGTGCTTCGCACGAGAAGCACTCTCGTGAGTCCGAACTATTTTTCCACCCCTTGAAAAATTCTTTGAAAATTTACCTCTAACATTTTCACCAAAAAAATCAAGAAAAAAAAATCAAGGGAACCAAAAACAACAACAACAACTCCGTCATGGCTAAAGCTCGGACTTTATTACTTGCTTTTGGATTGATTGGACTCTGGTGTGGAGCGGCGGGTAAGAATCTCATATATTTGGATTTCCATAGAATAGTTTACAGTCGCAGTTACTCTCACAGACGCACACTGACTGAGGCAGTCGTTGCAACATCAACGCATTGCCCTCAGTCAGTCAGTCAGCAGCAGTGCAACGGAGTAATTAATGTGTGGAAAAGTCGTCCGCCGCTGGGGAGCTTTTGAGCAGTTGGAAGGGTACGGACGGAATGAGTGAGTGTGAGTATGTGTACGACTGTATGTGTGTGTGTGTGTATCAATTAAAAAATTTCCAAAACAATAGTGGAAATAGGTTAGTAAATTAATTAGAATTTATAAGAAGGTAGGAGAGGCAATAAGAGTTGCTGCTGCTCCTATCCTTCATAAAAGCATATAGGAGGAACAATAAAAGTTTGAGCCGGTGTGAGCGTGTGTGTGTGTGTGTGTGTGTGTGTGTGTATGTTTGTGTATGAAAGAGCCTGATTATGAATTGGCGTGGAAAGCCGTGATGTGCGTGGGTTTAACTCGGGGCTCTGATATTAAGCTTATAACTTGGAGCTACACCGCACAGGATAGCAGACAGTGGTGGATGGAGGAAAGTGAGACGTTTAAGCCAAGTCTTTTTATATGAGGAAATTAGGGCTAAGTCCTTCCGAGGATTTTTCCCTTTTATAATACATTTGGAGACGGCGGTGGTGGTGGTGGTATGGTTGGAGCGGGACACACTGGTGCGTTCAACAGTTGTTGTTGTTACATGTCCTAGCGCATGTAGTTAGTCTAGAAGCCCACGGTCATTGGTACAATTTATTTTGCCTATTGGAAAGTTGGACGACGGAAATTGTGCTAATAAAATTTTTTTTCTCCACAACAAACTTTCAAGGTATATATTCTAGTGGAGCTCATCTTGTAGGCATTGTGAGCCTGAACGTGATCACTATATAGTAGCGAGCGTTACTGTAGTTGTAGTAGTGGTTCTTCTACTGCTCTGCTCTTGCCGCCGCAGCAACAACGGCAATACAGTCGTCGTCGTCGTCGTCGTGATGATCAAGTTGAACTTCAGAATGGAAAGCCAAAAGAGATTCCTGTGGCACTACTAACAACTGTACACACACACACACACACACACACTCATGGTGGTAGAGCCGCAAGGATCAGTTATACACGCAGTATGTATGGAAAAGCAATGCTGGCAGGACACACATGCAACAGGAGGCGGCGAGCCACTCGCTCCGTCAACTTTTCAATCATATTTTAACAACGCAAACAAGACAGGAGGCGAGGGGGGACTGTTAAATGACGAGCCAGCGGTAAAGGACGTCTCCTTCTCGCCCCGCCTGCCTATGCGAATCTTTTTCTAACTTGACTCACTGCAGAATGAGTGACTGAAATACACAAAAAAAAGAATTACTGTTCCTTTCCATAAATATTAATGTATAATATCCCGCGGGATAGAATTGGGTTCCTGACCTCCGTGAGGATTTACGTGAGCGGCCTAATCCGACACATTTAATTTTATATTTAAAAGTAATAGTAAGAAAATTATTAATAAATTTCACCAAATCGTTCCCCAATATTGGGCGGCTCACAATTTGGGAGGAATGAACGCACCAAGTTTTTTAAAAGGATCACGTGCCGCTGCCGATGATCGGAATTATATGGCAAAGGCTACTAGAGTATTATACAAGTTGGTAATTGGGAAAATGAAGGAAGAATGGCCTCGATCGGGAGGTCGCTCGCATGAAGATGTCTCACACAGCGGAGTCCTACAGTACAGCACAGTAGTAGTAGTAGTAGTAGTAATAGTGGCCAATGTGATGTGCACTTTGTAAATCAAAGTCTAATCAATTAAATTAATTTATAGTTTATTAATTCTCCATTCTTTGTGTGAGTCCGCACGGTTGGATGCGCATTAACTAAAGATGGGCTCTCGAGACGGAATGGTGGATGTGTAAGTGTGTGTGTGTGTGTGTGTGATGGCGTGTTAAAAATAGGAAAATAGGAGCCGCCACATTGAACAATTATAAAGGATAATGTATTAGAGAGGGGAAGATATGCGGTTCGTTATGGCAGGATGATAGTGATTATCATGATTGTGATGATGACGAGGATTGAAAGGTTAATCCTAATAAAATTCTTGAGGAGAGATGTCCTATGGCACCCTTGAACCAATAACTTGAAAAATCGATATACTTTTCCTACGAGTAGGCATAATAATAGGGTGCACATAGAGGTTGCTCCGTGAGGGATAGCGGCGTGTGTGTCCGTACAGGTATTTAAATATGTATATCCCACTCCATGTGCTCCTCTACCTCTATACCTCCACCCGCGAGCCTATTACTCTAAGTAGAGGGACTCACACGGTCGTACATATGATAATGAGGAAAAAATTCACACATTAAAAAATGTTTTTAGACAAGGACGTCGGTAGTTTATACAGGCTCAAGGATTACATTATAAAATGATAGGATAGGTGCGAGCGTAAAGTGAGTGATATGTACGTGACTGCATATGAACTGCAACCTGTCGTCGTACGGTCAAAGGATTTTCTCAAAACTCACTCACTCACACACACAGACACAGACTCATACAATGGTCATTTATTTGTGCAGTGATTTTAACCAATGACTATTTGCAGTGCACCACATACGACTTGCTACCCCAGCTGCTGCTCCTATGCTCTTTTGCTCACTCCCAAACTGCCACACTTACAAGCTCACCTTGAAGAATAAAATTCCCTTTTTACATCCCTCTATTCAGTTCCCATAAAAAATAGAAAGGGAGTGAGTGAGAGAGAGAGAGACAGATAGAGCTGACTAAGTATAAAGACACGAATGAACGGCGTCTTTAACAGTTGAGGAGGACGACGCCCAAAGAATTGCTCAATATTTTAATTTTTCTGATCTTATTTTTTCCCCCCGACATCCCATTGTTACCCATACAGTTTCATTATCAACGTCTCCTCACAATATAACCTGTCAGGATATTCTCGGAAAGAGCATTCTCGAGTTGTTATTTTTTTGAGAGCACCACTGCTATTTTATACACAATATATATCTACAATAATTTCTTCACACCCGACAGACATTAACAGACAGCTAGGCACAAGGTGGTGGGCTGATTAATCCAAGGTGAATGTTTCAAACTTCCCCTCCTCTCCCGCCTCCCTCCTCATTCATGAGAGGGCGGGCGGATATGAAATGTTTTGACGAAAGGTTGTGATGTTGTGTGTTGACAGCGGGCTTGATTGCTTCAATGAGAACGTGGCCTGGATGTACCTGTTGATTGCAGCAAGAGAGCATTTATAGAAAACTGTAACGACGTGCATAGAATTGGCATGAATGTATTATACGGCGGATGTTTGTGCGGTTTTCACGGGAAATACGAGTAAATAGTGGAGGAAATCTTTTCGCCACAACTTGAAAGAATAGTGACGTCCGTTCATAGTTGTAGTCAACGTGTGTACAGTACAGTTGGGATTATTGAGTAACGTTGGAAAGTGTTTTTTTTCCAAGTTCCTTGAATCGTGCTCATTAAATTATGAGTGACGGTCGTGGCGGACGTTGCTGATGTTGTTGTTGTTGTTGTTGTGCTCACTGTGTTTGTCAATTTTGGGGGATCTCCCTTGCGGGTCTGTGTATGGGCCTCGACCATTTTTGGTCCAGGATGAGGTGGTTGGTGATGGTGGTGGTATAGGAGCGAGATTCCTTTGCATATGCCCAGAAGAGATTTATATTTTTCTGAGTCATTCAATCGTTGCTGGGGAAATGACGGATATTTTTTTAAGGAATTATATGTGCGGCGGGGCCTAAAGGACCTCTAATTGTTTGACAAATGAGCCCTGCATGAGCGCATAGTGTCCATAGCCTTGTACCATTTTCATTCAATTTTATGGAGGAGCTCCTGGCTAAATCCCTCATTATTAATTGAGTCACTTTCTTCCCTTCTTTATGCTTATGGTCTGGCTGATTTCTAGGGCAGGCTCTCAAGTCAAGTCAGCTTTGGTTATTATTATTGTTTGGAGTTCGCACGATCGGAGCTCGAACTCGAGGGTGAAGTATTTATTGCGAATTTCCAAGTACTCTGTCATACTTTACGATCAGATTGGATTCGCTAATGTATGGGTTCATTTGAATCGGGCTGGTAATGTTGGTGTATATGCCATGTGTGTCTATCTGTCTTCTCTATGTATGTGTGTGTGCGTGTGTATGCCGGTGTGGTAATAATCTTGGATTTAGAACTGTTAAGTATCTTTTGAGCTCCATTGGGAAAAACCTTCGAAGTAACTGAACACACTAAAACGTTATTTATGGGAGCAGTGTATATGAGTGAGTAGCGGGAACGGTAAATGGTGTTGACTTATGCATGAAAATTGTTTAAGGACAAGTTGACACTACCCACACGCCTCACCCGTTGCACACACGCAGGGTGGTAGGTAGGTAGGCACACATCGGCGTACATAGGCCATGATGTGATTCCCCCCAGCGCCAATTATAGCATTATTCAAATCAAGTCATTTCCCCAAGAATCCTTGTGTGAAAACGCTCCTCTCCGTCTGCTGGTAGTTGGTGTGATGTGAAGATTAAGTTCAGTTTTTTTTCTCCATTGCGTATAGATGCTATTGCAGAATGGGATAATGTATCCTAATTATATGTGTAAAGTGTTGTCCAAGGCGAGAGAGTGAGTGTGAGTGGAGTGTGCGTGCCGGGAGTGAGTGTGATCGGGAGTGATGTAATTAATTGCTTTTAATGATCTTATCGAACCCCTCTTCGTCGTGGGCTTTTTCGAATCAGATATATGCTGTATCTCCTCTTGCAGCTGTGTTCTTGCAGTCCCTATTCATCATGCTGGCTCTGTAGTTGTAGTGTACAAGGGGGGCTGTGGCCGGACTGAAAATGCGATCTTCCGTGTGTCCCTGTCAGCTACACAGCTCTCGACCAGTTTTCGTAAAGGTGCCCTAGTCTTGATTGCAGCCGTGTATAGTGGTAGTAGTTAGTGGTTTGTAATAATGTGTGGTGATAGTTAGTTAGAGAGAGGATTTACGACTGCCGTTCTGACAGGCGAACATATATAGGGGAGGAGGGAGAGTAAAGTTGAGAGGGAATAGGAGAGCGAGAGCGCTATAGCTTGAGATAAATGTCTTGGATTAAGCCATACAGGAAATCAGAGATGTGTCTGTGTGATACCATAACTGGTCCAACAATAATTTGGGATTGACATCAACGAGAATAAGAGAGCAGCGGAGAGAAGTGTGTAGGTGAAGGAATGGACGAAAGGGTCCAATTTTGGGTGTTGAGTGTACGTTTTTTAATTGAAACCGTTGGATAGATTATGCAGTGCCGTATGAATGATTGAGAGTGAGTGAGTGAGTGAGTGAATGAGAGCCTGTCCGATCTCCGCCTGTCGATTTCCTTGTACTATAAATACATGCAATAATAATAATAATAAAAGGATTCCAATGTGATGTTTATTCAGAGAGCCGTGCTCCATTAATCTTCCCGCACAGTCAGTTCATTCCGTCGAGCTCGAAAAAGCCCCACTACCGCGAGAGAGCCTTTCTCGCCGATGATGACAATGATATTTTAACATGAAGCTAATTTTCCGGCTCTAAATTCCCATCCAGTTCAAAGGCGGGGTGGTGAGCCTTTCAAATCCTTGCTAAGGTTCACTTCCTATCTATTCTCGCATGTCTATACTCAGGAGTGAGAAGGGACTCCAAACAGTGGGCTTCCGTCACGGCGAGATCAACCGAGAACACTTTTGTACACACACACACACACCCACACCAAGTGATCAAATGAAAGTGCACATAATGATTTTCAAAGTCACAATCCTTGTTCACTGTTTCCACTTGCTTCCCCAGAGCACGATAACAACGGCATTGAGTTTTGCTCTGGCTTTGGTCAATATTATCCACTGTGCCAATTCCATTGTTCTTATAGCTGAACGGGAGGAAGTGCAGGATGATTTATGTGAACAAACAGTGTTTGTTGATAAGGTGAAAATTTTGAAGAAAGATATTCTTGAGCTTCCACATGAGTGTTGAAATTGGGAAGTGAACCCCCCAGTGGATGCTTTTATATAGATGTATATATATTTATATATATATATATATATGTGTTAGTAAACTTGAGGATGGATTTGGAATCAAAACAAAATGAATAGTGAAAACATTGACATGCGTGCGTGCGCGGAGGTTGAGATGGGCTTTATATTATGAAAAAACAGAAAATCTCACGATTTACTTTTTTTTTCGTCTGGACACCCATATATACTGCAAGGGAAAATGACGTAGTAGGATACCGTTAACTTCTAACAACAACCACAACAACAACAATGTTTCTGTGGCGAAAATAGTTGAAAGGATGGATGATGTCAGGGGAACCGTGGCGAAGGGCTTGGACATGACGAAAATGCATAATGATTCACAGAGGAGAGGATAGTGAATGACTGTGTGTGTGTGGGGGGGGGAAGCCTCGACCAAAAGTCGTGGTGGTGTGAATGAAAAGGAAAATGCAACGTAATTTCTGAATCACTGTCGCGTGTCGCCGTTTGATTTACACTGTAAATAATCAGACATACTGATGTTGGGTGCTTGTAGATTCATTACTGATTAGAGTAATTAAGGGAAACAAAGTTTCAATCACCCCAGCAGAGGAAGAGAGCATACCCAACCAGAGTTGAATAATGAAGGAAGGTGGGGGGATCCCATCTGATTCCTTGTATATGCATTAAATGCAACACGGGCAGGAGTGAAAATGGAAGTTTAAGAAGTGCATAATTTTTTTTAGAGATTTACGATTGCTGGTGCAAGGGAGAAAATAATGAGTTTGAGTCTTTTTGCATAACAACGATCAGTTTATGGATATGAGTGAAAGTACTGTGATCTGTGATGTATAGTTTCGAGAGACTCTCAAAATATATAATGATTTTTTCCGCCTATCCCGCAGGCCGAAGTCCAGCTGAAGCCCATACGGGGAAACAACAGACGCCGGCCCCGGATTTCATCTGCCCTGAAGAATTCGGCTACTTCCCCCACCCAGATGACTGCACTCAGTACTACGTCTGCGTCTTCGGCGGGGCCCTCCTCGAGTCCTGCACCGGAGGGCTCATGTACTCCCACGACTTGCAAACCTGCGACTGGCCCCGCAACGTCAACTGCGGCCTCCAAGAGAATGGGACGGGGACGTTCGTGTACGAGCGAACGGGGCCACTGGTCGTGGAGTCCAATCGTGACCGAAATTACGCCATAGCTAATTCCCAATCCAGATCCTCTGACATTATCCGGACTCGTCAGCCGCAGATTCTGCAACAACAACAGCAGCAGCAGCAGCAACAACTGCCGCAGGACTCCGCACAACCCGCTTTGAATGACAATAGTGATTTAGTTGGTAATGTTGTGAGTACGAGCCCAAGATATTCAAATATCCGTTTCCAAGATGACAACCAAGCAGATGGATCCCGTCTCGGGCGCAGCTACGAACAAAACGTGCCTAATTACAAAGAAGAAATTTACAACGCTGTTGGCAGGTTGGTCCGTCCGTCCATTCATATCCCCCTCGTATATTTTATTATATATATATTGAATTCCACTCGAGTTCCTCTCTTCTTGTGCAAATTTAATATAGTATGTAACCAACTGCTTTGTGGACTTTTTGTATGTACGTAGTTCCCTGCAGTACCCTGTACTAACAATTGACATGCTAGAAGATGAATATTTCCTCGTAGTTGTTGACTGGTTCACTGAATTTATATATAAGCGAGAAACGAATGACGTGAGGACATGACAACTACGGCGACGACGACCATAGGACTACCATTATTCTTATGCAAGCTCATCCCTCATCTGCTCAGTCATCCATGCATGAGCCTTGGCGGACGACGTCCGTGTGTATATACGTGCGTGTGTGTGTGTATGTACCTGTGTGCATTTCAATGTGTGGATTGCTGTGGACGTTTTATAATAACTAAAGACTTTGAAAACTATTGCTAATTTAAATTTAAATATGTGTCATTTGTTTGCACTCCTACGTTGCAATTCCCAGCCGAAATTTTCCAGTTCATGAGGAAACACAAATCATATTAATGAGTTAAACGTTCCACGGAGGTTGGCATAGGGCTGATTTAAATTTAAAATTCCACCTATACGCTCACACAATTTGCTCAGACACCACAAGTATATACACACACTCATTGTATTTCCCTCTTGAAAAACTTTTCCTTTTCCTTAACCACCACCACCACCTCATCATCATCATCATCATCATCATCACCGTCTCTGTAACTCCTTACCATTCAGACTGTTCTGAATTTGAGCCAGTTATTGACTCACCCGCTCTCTCATTCTCGCTCACTTTGTCCCTGCATGCTTGACTCTGTCCACCTGACTGACTGAGAGAGAGAGAGAGAGACTATCCGTCTATATGTAATCCCTTGTCCATGAATTGATGGTAATTAAAAATTTATTTAGTTTTTAAATCCTCCGTCCTCACGCATTGTGCAATCAGACATCAGTCATAATTCCATAAGTGTTGACTTGGACAGGGCTAATGTGTCCGTTACGGAGTTGCGTATGTGTGCAAGTGTATATGTATATGTACATGTCTGGCTGAATCTGAATATTGCTATTATTGTTGAGCGGCTGCTGTGAGGGAAAATAGGAAAGGTTTCACGCTTCTCAACCACGCTGTCGTCTGACACTCGCTCTGACACTGTCTCCTACGGATGGATTACTCCCCGCCGTGAAATAAATCTAGGGATAATTCCTATTATTATTACTATTATTATTATTAGTATTATAACTTTTAGCTCTTGTAATCATATATTTTCATCACTTGACTCTCTTGAACGCTGGTGTTTTGTTGTTGTTGTTGTTGTAGTTGTTGTGCATTCTCTGGGATTGGTTGATTCTTGATTCTGTATTGTATTACCTTGGGTATTCCCTACTGGTTGCTCGAGATTGCTGTATTATGTATTGTTAGTTTATAAGTAGTGACTATGGTGACTCTCTGTTGTATGATATTATTCATATTGCTATGGGCTGTGTTGTAAGTAGCATTGCTTTATTTGACTCGGGATCTTGTAGGATACGCATACTGCTCCACCTTACACCATAAGTATTATTTGACTGTAATATTACTGCTATGCTAATCTTGTTTTTGTAACTGAAGTGAAGCGGAAAGTGTGACTGACTGTGTCGTTTGGAATCCGTGTGCGGGCCCTGTAAGCATTTTTAAGCTGTGTTGCCGTAGAGATTGTGTTGTTGTTGTACGTGTGTACTGTGTGTGTGTGTGTGTGCTCGTGCAAGTGTTCTTACGTCGGGTTGCCCGTGTATGTACGTGCATGTGTTGTTATGTGTGTGTGTGGCTGTATGTTTGAACGTATTTTTGCCGATATGTGTGTGTGTGTGCCTCTGTGTGTGTGTGTGTGTGTGTGTGTTTATTCATGTGCGAGTTTATGCGGGGATATATTTGAAACGATGACAACGACGAGGACGCAGGGAATGAACGCAGTTATTTGGAAAGAAAGGGAAATACATTGTTGAATGCTGCGGTTTTTCAGTGATCCGTATGATGATTATGAGTATGTATATCATGTGCCCTTACTCTGACTGAGTCAGATGAGACACGGATACGATCCGAAGGCG
>WJFA01002060.1:0-17695 GCA_009870155.1 Pseudobourletiella spinata
TATTTGGGTCAATCAACATTATAGGATTTCAGATACGGATTTTAATGCAATATAAGGCACCCCAAGAGTACATGTATAAACAAACAGTGTCACTGCGCACCATTCCAAAAATTGTGATCTGGACTCCGGACCAGATCTGATAATTGTGTGCACATCATAGAAGTGTATATAGCACGACAGAGAACAATTATAAATAGTTCTTGAGTCTTAAGGCTTCCTCAAGGTCATCATATGTCATAGCTAATGACAATGACCAACTCGGATGTAAAATTTTACGATTAAAATCCATTTTGTAAGAACTGTTGGCTGCGCGGTCACTGATAAAGGCTTCTTTCCGTGAACCGAGACAATTAATTTTCATGGCCGATACTAGACCTGACCTAACAAGGACGCACTTTACCTCTTACGCTACTTCTCACAATCCATGCAAAGCTTTAATGATCAACTATAAAGCTATTTAAGTACACTATAGGAACAGGCATTGCTCAAAAATCTATATGAACCAATATACATCAATCAAAAACGTTTTTAAAAAAATTAATGTTTTTTATAGATGGAAACACAAATTTATAATTTAAGGTCTGTAACCGCCGCGTTCTTACGTTGAATGTACCTCTCCTTGCATATTTTTAATGTTGGATAATTGGATGGCATTAGCACATAGCATAACCTCGGTAGTAATTCTACAAAAACATGTCAAAACCTCTAATAATCGTTGGTCAACCTCATTTTATTGTTTTCCAAAAATTACTGTTTGGGGCGACGCGGGAAATTCGATTTTTGAGTATGAAAGAATTCTAAATTAACTTACAGACATGAAATTCGAAGAAAACAATTGAATGGACTTTGGCTACAACAGTGTTTACTTTGCAGTTGTGGAGGCCCCCTTGAATTATGGGGGAAGTACCTTCCCTTAAAGCCCTTCACCGAAAGGTTATGAAAATGGAGTGATTGCATCGACGGCATAAATAGAAGCTTGGGTACATTTTTCGTATTTTCGTTGAATATTTAGGACTTCCAGAAAAAATTACGGTCTTTGTAACTAGCTAGCGTAATGCTATAACGTGCGCACTGGTAAAAGTTTCCATATTCCCAGCTTGCGCTGTGAATGCTTCGAAAGGATAGCAAAATCAGGAAATTTCGAGCGATATGCTAATATCCTATCTTAGCCTATGTCAAGTTCGAAAATATTGGCATTGGCGTAGTATATTCATAAAATGTTCATAACCTTTGGAAACTGCGTTGAGGGGCACTTCATTTTGTGTAGAGCTAATGTGAGGTGTAGCAAGGGGATGGGGTTCTGACTTGAGCGTGATCTGATCATATATGATTGGAAGCATTATAATGCTTGTATACAAGCTAATTGGTAAAGTTCGTACCCCTACAAAAACGCGGAAGGGCACAAAAAAATATAGTGTCTGTAAGGTTGCCCCGCCGTGGAAAAAAACTTATACGCTTAGCAAAATACATGTAGTCGGTTGAAAACCGACGAAGCGAAAAAATAACTGTTTTAGATCAACTCATATAGAGTATGTGTCAAAAATCAAAAAGTTGTACCGCGTCACGATATCTGGCAGCTTTCCTCTAGCCTTGCGTCTTCATCCAGCTTATAAGCGCAAGGTTATAAATCTATCGATAACATTTCCCTTCAACGCCAAGTGCATATTACCATATTTGATGGATAACACCTCATTTATATACATGTGAGTTTTACGCTAGTAATGTACTTCTGTCGATTTTAGTAATGGTGGAACATTAAAACCGAAGATTGTTACTGATCCACATTACGTCATCAGTCATTTCATTCGAGCCAAAATTAATAACGAGATGTTGTCTTGATTTAATAAGCTTACTGTTTTTCGTTATCATCTACTATCCCAAAATTATTTCCACACTCTATCGAAAACCATATCTCAAATTTGCTACATGGATACTTTGCATGCAAGTGCGAGCTATTAGTTTTAGTAGAAGCTAAAAGTTATGACAAACATTCTTCTTTAGTGTGATAAATCGTCAAGATTTTACTCGATCGTCATAATAACTTCCGTAATTATGAGCCAATGCACTCACGCCCAAGAAAAACAAGAGGAAGTGGGGACGTGGCACTTTGCAGGGATAAATTACAGCGATATTACGACTGCTTGCGTAAAATTTGTCGTGTCATCCTGTTGTGTACTAATGGCATCGATCAATGGGAAATAAAATCCTAGACAGGGTCTTACATTAGCGTAAAAGAATCTTTGCTCAAGATTATCGCCACTTACGGCAAATTGACCAAGCCACAGCATTAGCTGTTTCGTAAAGTAATCACCGCCGCAGGTAACTTGTTGAAAAAGTGTGCAAGCAATCATACATCATGGAACCTGTGTTGAATTTTGACCAGGAGTTTTTCGTTGATCCTGTGAGATGATGCAGCCCCTCAGGCACTATACAGATTACAGATGAGCTTTTACACGCTCACTCAAACCTCGCAGGCAGGGATTATTAATCAGCACATCAGGGAGCAGTTCGCATGTGTACGGGAAAACAAGATATTCCATGAATCATGACTGCGGTTAAGCCATATATGCATCCATATGCTACCGATAACCTGATTGTTCAGCCCTGACAGAACTGTAAACAGGATATAATAGTTCGTAATTCATTTCAACAAAAGCAAACTATAATAATAAGCGTAATAAACACGTCCATGCTGCGCAAACCATTTCCATCTTATACAGATGAAATAGGCATTCATAGAAATCACTCTCTCACTAAAATCGTATGCCACAAGTGCCGAAACCGCTCCGCAATCGCATTCCACGTACGGAGGCCAACCGTGTGTGCTTGTGCTGTCTCTGAAACCATTGAGAAGCACACAACTCCCGGCATTGAGTCTTTCGTCTCCACGTTTCAAAAGTAATGAGCTGGATCGACAGATCTTCTCGGCTCTCAAACCGTGGTTAAAGTTACAAATGGTGCGGTAGTAATACCCGAGATATATCATCGCAGTGATCAATGTAATAGTTGTGGACATTCCCTTTAGTAATGCTAGTAGTAGTTTCGCTAGTATGAAATCTTCGGACGTTGAAAATTTACTCGGAGATGAAGAAAGTGAGAATTTGAAGAAGTTGTATGTGATGAGAATCGTCTCAGCACTGTTCTACGCCTTCTCCTCATTTCTCATCACCGTGGTCAACAAAGTAGTCCTGACTAGTTGCAGGTAAAGTTTTCCAAAATCTCAAGAGCGTATCGCTTTATTCTTCTCTTAATTGGGGACGTGTAGTTATGCTTGTGACATTCATTATTTTATGTAAACTTTTACTAAGGTTCCCTTCATCTACCGTTCTTGCTCTGGGTCAGATCACCGCAACCGTAATTATATTATCAGTCTCAAAGAAGGTCGGATTGCTCACCTATCCAAATTTCTCACGTGATTCCTTCAGGAAAATCTTCCCGCTACCATTTCTCTTCGTCGGAAATGCAATCACTGGACTTGGAGGAACGAAGGAGTTATCCTTACCCATGTTCACAGCGCTGAGAAGGTCAGTGTCGCGGGTGGGCATGGCGATGAACCGTGATGGGAGAGTGAAATTATTTGAATTGACCCATTTACACTATGAATACAGGTTCAGCATTTTGATGACAATGATACTGGAATTCTACGTATTAGGAACGAAACCTGGAGTCGCTGTCCAGTGTTCCGTATATACTATGATTGCTGGTGCTCTCCTGGCCTCATCGTAAGTTTTTGTGCCCAATTTTAAAGATGCCTGTATTTTATATTAGAAATATCTTTTATAGTTACTGGTACATTTTTGACAAATCATTTTGGTTCGATAAAATTGGCTTAGTTATGGTGGGTCTACACTTTATACAGCACATGGAATTTCATTGGCAGTACGTGTGATAAAACAGGGTTTGGGTACAAATATGCTGGTTTTTGAAGCGTATAAGCTCAGAAATATGAATGGAGATTTTAGATTCTAGTATTTATTCATGCTTGATACTACTTCCGTATCCATAGTGCGTAGAGCACAAGGGAAGTTAATACCTATTCAGCGCAGGAAGTCCGTGAGATGCGGTGTTTGGGCAAGCCAAAACATAAATATTCCTGAAAGCTAATAGACTGATGTGATCTTTGTACGTTGCAGGAATGATGTTACGTTTAGTATACCTGGATATTCTTTAGTAATGCTAAACAATTTATTTACCGCATCGAATGGAGTATTCATGAAGAAGAAGTTGGACTCGAAGGAATATGGGAAGTATGGATTAATGTTCTACAACGCTCTTTTTATGCTGATTCCACTAGCCATTTTTGCTCAGCTTAACGGAGAGTTTGAAAAGGTATGTGCCTTGTGAGGAGAATTTTTGCTGATGAAAAATTTTTCGATTACAGATAATTTTACCACTTGTTGCGAGCCGCATGTCAAACTATATTCTTTCATTTCTTTTCAGGCTTTGGCATATCCGCATTGGGATACTAGCTATTTCCTTGTGAATTTTCTCCTCAGTTGTGTCATGGGATTCGTATTAAATGCTAGTGTGGTTCTGTGTACAATGTACAACTCAGCCCTCACAACAACTATCATCGGTTGCTTGAAGAATATTTCCGTGACTTACCTGGGCATGTTTATTGGAGGGGACTATGTCTATCAGTTGTACAATTTTATCGGTATCAACATTAGTGTGGCTGGAAGTCTTTTGTACACTTATGTTACGTTTAAAAAGTAAGCAGGCTTGACGGGTCTCAGTTTATTGTAAAGCCCAGATGAATTTGTAAAACACTGAGTTGATCTTATATGTGCCAGCCATTTTGGAGCAGGGTTGGAAAACTGGGATGTGGGATTTTGAAACTCTGAAAGAAATGTTTCACTCCTGTGCAACTATTTGCTGTTAATGTGGCCGGCGGAGAGTGAATGATAGGAAAATGTGTTGAATCTTCTTCATGTGATGTGCCTCATGTCGTGCAGTCAGTATCCCGTACTTACGTGTTGGCGTACGCAGTGGAAACTTCGTATTTGTTACACTATTAACTGTTTGAAATGTCAGCAATTATGGACGGCTTCCGTAGTAAAAATGAAAGACCGCTGCTTCTCAAGCTATTGGAACATGCTCTCACAGTTTCATAGGTACACATCCCAGTTGTCAAACTCTCCTCGTTAGTTACTTTAAAGTACGGTTTATTTAATACTGATTAAAATACTACCAAAAAAAGAACCATGAAGGCTTCATTCGGAATTGATTTCTCGCCTGTGCCTTAAGCTTTGAAAGACTCGCGAAAATGGTGTGAGTGTCATGCTACTAAATGTATGTTAACCGGTATAAGACGTGACAAACTGACAAAGTTCTCCAGAACTTCAAACACAAGCACAAATCGCATGGACAAATTCATTGCAAATCTTGAATTAATATAAAGGCATTTAAATGATTTATTCAATAGTAGAAGCTCATGCGATAGATTAGCGCGCAAATCGTTACTGTAAATCGGCCCCTGATCTGACGTCTGAACTCGGTTTATGGACAAGCGAGCAAATAGCCCCTCCCCGTATCACACTTATGATTGCGATAAAAAACAATCGCGTGAAAAAATAATACATTGTACCTCGAGTAACTTGAACAGTCACGTCACGAATCGAAGGGGGAGCAAACAGTTCAAAGGCCGACACATTGCTGGGAGACACAAACTTACAGAGCTGGTCCAGAAAACACATACACCCAGGTTCGCCCGGGATTAAGACTATCTACGGTTAAGACGGAGCAGTCTGCCATAAACTGTTTCGGAATCTCCAGCTGTCACAATGCGCCTTTCCGTCTGTACAGTTTTTGTACCACGATCAGTTTAGATTACATGTTAAATTGCAATTCGTAATATATTTGAAAATGAGATGACTGCTGAAGACATTTCTGTATTCCACAGGATACACGAACTTTTTGTCCGCGTTTTGACGAAGCTTCTAGTACATTCACTAGGGCACGTGTTTTAACTTCTTCCGTCAGTTTTGGAATTCGAAGCATACTCCGCCAAATCACGCCTTATCCTCGTTTTGTCTTCATCTAAGTTGATGTCGGTACTGTCAAAGAACCAGAACCTGCGTTCGACGTGCAGTTGTCACCACTGAGACCGTCATCAAAAAATTCAGAGCTCGCTATTTCACTTACAATCTCACCCCCTGAAACTTCTGAGACTGAATCGAAGTCCGAAGAATCAAAATCCTCCAGTTCTGAGTCAGATTCTACTTCTTCTATAGCAGGTGGCGGTTCTTGTGCATCAATCAGAGCTCTTCTCTGCTGTAGATTATTATCGTGATTCTGCCGATGATTGGCCTCCCAAAATATGTTAATTTCCAGCTGCAGTCGTATATCAAAAGCCATGAAGCACACTGCTATTAGCAGTGGGAGCTGAACCTTACTCGACCAGGCGAGTCTCAGGAAGAAATTCATGGACTGCCTGTAGAAATAACACAAAAAGTATTGGATTAAAACTACAGAAATAATCTAAAATCGAACGAAAAAAACAAAGGAAATCTATCATTTACTTAAATGGTCCGTCCATTGTGTACGGCAGGATTTTCGACACGGAAAATGCTGGAAGTTGTGCACGACCACCAAGTAAGCTCCCCATTTGCGGCGCACCTGATGCCAGGGATGAGAGAAAGGGGAAAATGGACGACATTTCCTACAACATAGTTTTCATACGATTTCATTAGAGCAAGCAATCAACGTTACCCATATGATTAGTAAGACAGCCTAGTAACGTCAAAGACCGTAAATAGCGAACCTATCTTGTATTTTTCACTTACATCTGCTCAACTAACTACAAATTACTCAAGCTTTCCTTGGGTACCATAAACCAGGTTGAAGAACGCACAATAATAAGTTCTACTGAAACACATAAGCTTAAGGACATTTCCATAAGCCGACTTCCACGCTCAGTGCTTTAAAAATTGATTCACTATTTTCATCGGCATTTACTCTTCCGAACAAACTTTCAAATTAAACTTGGTCAAATGCGGTGACGTGTACACAAGGCTCAGTTTCTACCCTTCCCCTGGCTGTCAAAATTATCAAGTTAAGTTCTCTCAGGTCCAATTTGTCCTTCTGTGTGTTACCGTACTGACTGAGACTGAGTATTGAGTACCGTAACAACAGTAAATTCTGAATGAGGAGCAGTAGAAAACTAAATTTGAATGCTCCCGCGATTGAAAATGGTATCAAGAGTAGCTGAGCATGTTTCCAGATAACTCACCGTATCTCCCCGTTCGTCGTACCGTAGCCTCCTGAATGCATCACAACAATTTAATTCAATAACATTACGTACGATAAAAACAAGTTTCCTAGAATTATTTTTGGAATATGTTTTTGAAATAATATTTACAGTGTAGAGGCCGCGAAACTAGTCGTTTCAGTTTAAAAATTATGGTTTCAATTCCTGAAATTTCCCACGATGCCATATTGATTTTTATAACATTTTAAGCAGGTAAACCAGATTATTCTATCTGATGCAATAACCTGCATGTTTTCCATGTATATGCTTGCGAAATGGTTAGCGATGGATGAGGAAACCCTAGAGGTGCAGCAAAAATTGATGCACCAGGCCTGAAGCGCCGTCTGGTCTCAAGATCTGTCGGACGCGCTATCACCTATCACACATGTACCTGCGCCTCGGGGTTTTAGGAGTAATAAAAACTAAAATTTATCCCGTTTGCGGTAGTGTAAATTACCATGTGATTTTACCCGTCCACTGTATCTCCGGTACCATTGGGACGATCTGGCAAAGGATAGTACAAAAAACATCTTACAGCCTCAGCTTTCGATTGCTTAGATCATTGTTATACGTTTGCGAAAATGTGTGACCTATCATTATGGGACACCCTGTAGAACCGTAACGCCACAACTTACAAGGGTGATGTTTCACATAATGCTATGCGGCGGGTAGAGTAGACACCGCATGCAACGTAGAGGTTTTAGATAATAATGATCTCTCTGGAAGCCGAAGCTCAGATTTTATACCAAAACTAGGTCACAAAGTATGAGGCCAAAGTATGCAATAAAAAGGGTGGCGGGCGTAAGAGCTGACTGAAAAATACTACGAGGATTTCCCAGATGTATGTGAATTTCGAGCAAGGCTAGTCTGCCGGTCTTTGTTTTTTCAGTAACATTGACAATCCCTTTCCATGGGCCTCACCCCCTGCTGTGCACTTTACCTTCGCCTTAACTCTACAGCAACACCATTTCGCTGCATCGTTAATTCGATCATGTCGAATCTCTCACTCAGCTCTCACTCAGTATTGTCTTCCTCGATTCGAAAACTGAAACTAATCTAAAGAAGTGGCTCGTTGAATGCGATGAAGAACGATTTATTCAACACGTAAATAACGCTACTAAGCGAAAACGGAACGCAAGAACATTCTACATAATAGATTATTAATCATGAACTGTAACGATTACAAAATGTATGGTGTTAGCAGACATCAGACAAGTCAGCACCATTATCGAGGACGAGGACGCTTTTTATAGACGGTGACGGGTACGGAGCAACGTACGCGTTTCACACACCGGCACACCATACCAATGCTTACAACACTGGCATAATACAGCGCTTCCCTCCACGAAGAGCTCTGAAAACAAAGCAGAACCACGACGATGTCCAAGTAGAAAACACAGTACAAGGCTTACAAGAACGACTCAATCGACCGGTTCGATTGGGCGATACGATCATTACATAACCGTAGCTTAAAATGTACAGTGACAGAAATATTATAATGGAAGGAGCAAATATAATACTTGACGTTCCTTGAATCTCCCCGTTATTTTCAAGTGAAACTTGGGCGTATAACGCATACTGCGCCTTCGATTTTGGTTATTATATATGTATATATATATATATATATATATGTATAGATATGCTATAAAGATAAAGGGAATGACCAATTCATTGGCTTGTGTCAAATGCCGAGCGGATTTTTCCTCCAACTCAGTGCAACTCAAACCTAACTCTCAGAATTCAGTCAAAACAGTACATATTATGAAATATCTCGAACTGGCATTTCTCTTATTGGCTATAAAGATTTGAATGGGAAAAACTGGTATAACGTTTACCTTCATACCAACGATATCGAGTGCTACATGTTGGCTTTCTTCCTGAATGCCGAAGGGTCAAGTCATTCGGCTATCTTTGGAGCGGAATTCAAAATTGACGTACATTAAATTAAGACGAAAATACGACAACAACTATGACTTCAGTTTAGAGCACGATTTGGTATTCTTGTTTGATTGTTATCACTGGTGATACTGAGGTAGACAATGACCATGTTGGGTATCCTAACTCGTAAAAACCAAATCCCGGAAAGTCAGAAACAGAAAAATGTTGATTATAAGTCCAGAATATTTGCGTAGCAACAATTTGCCTTAGCAGGAGCTCCAATTTACAAGTTGAGTAAGTATGAAAGCATCTAGCATTCACTGACTTCTACATGCTTCCAGCCCAGAATACAACCGGCACAGAGAACATGCTGTATGTTGGCTAAGCATAATTGTAGATTCAAAATTCCTTCGTATCCAATAGCCGTGGGCACATGAACTATTTGAGAAACTTGATGTTTGCATTTATCCTGGACTGATTAAAGCATTCCTTGAAATAATAATGACTAAATTAAACATATTTAGCTCGAAATAGAACAAAACTGCGATAGCTAACTTGATCACAAAATTAGAACAAGAACTTGATAAGACATAAAAGAAGGTGTTCAGATACTGTTTTCAATTGCAGCCCTTAGAATACTGTAAAGGACTGAGTTTACTCTTCCGAAGTAAATGCGATTAAAACAATTGCTACTATAAAATGCAAACTTTTAACTCAAATTCAAGGGAATACATACGAAGGCTTGTGTCTAAAACTGTGGTGGAAGAACCTATCACCCATTCCCCAAGCCTCCTGCGATGGAGAGTCATGCTGATAGCAGGTCATATTTGCTCCCAGACCGAGCGAGCAAAAGTCAAATGCTTAAAAATATCATAGTTAATGGAATACGCTGGAACGTCATCCTTCAGAACGACCCAGATGTTCCCAAATCGGCGTAAGAAAAGGCTTCATCTCATAATAGCTGCGATGGAATGAGCAATCCTCCGAAGTTGACTGAAACACCACTGGGGAAGGGAACATAGCTCAACCATAGCCAGCTGTAAAGTTCAACAGTATCAAGTTTAACACTTGCACTACTACAGGATCTACATAGTTCACTTCAATTTCTACATATTCACTCACCTGGCAGAAATGCTGAATATATTCTTGGATTCCCCATGGTCCATGACCTCCATTCAAATATAAAACGTATGTGAATCCATCTCTAGCCTTTCCTCCAATCGAGTAATAATATGGCAAGAACTTATGTACTCTGCAATTCATTTCAAATAAAAGTTAATCCATTCTCACTACCTGGACACTTTCAAAACCGAAGGGAACTACCGAAAGTGATGTTTTTCATAAAAATGAAGAGCTGGCTCATTTGAAGTAAGCACATGCAGGAACACCGCTTTGCACTGAAGTGTAGATAAGTGGTTCAAGAGACTAGATAACAATAAAGACGCGATTCCTTGTCGCCTTCAAGGGAAACAAACCAATTCATGTTATTACTTCCCCAACCATATAAAATAATGACATAGGTGTTCAGATTACTAGGTGCAAGCCATACCGTTTGGCATTCACAACTCCAAGACTCAAAATGTAAGCAGCTGAGAATTTAACTTGCGACTCGCACAATATATCTCTGTCCTCCCTATTCAAATCCTTCCCATTTTTCAGTTCAGCAACAATTAGTCCTGCAGACACCAACAAAAAATTATCATCAATTTGCATTTATTCATCATTCAATAAGAATAGCACTTCCGGTGTCAACAAGACAAAACCTTGTTTCTTCACCTTACCTATTATTTTCCCATCCAAAATTGCTGCGAGGGAGAAGAGGTTCGTGTCAGAAGTAATGGCTTCGAACCATTTCGCCGGATATTCTACGGGGAACCACTCTTCGCATAATTCCTTCACAATGTCGTAATCGCTGGGATTGAGAAATCTCAACTGAATCTGATTTTGTACGAGGATACTGGAAGCTGGAGTGGCTGGCAGCGGTGGCGAACCACCGGGAGAGCTTGGAATCGGAGTATAGAACGAGAAATTCGACATTTCTGGCGTGTCATATTTCGCGACAGTATCACTAGTCGTAGATAAGGTCCACTCCTGTCCTCGGGTCGTGTCAACAGCAGAAGAGAGTCAGGCTTGAAGTCCGTAATTTCGATGTCATTCAGAAAAACGAGAGACCTTCCCCGTATGCCGCTGACCTATCAAAAATAAACTGTATGTTGTGGTCATTTGAGACGAACTCTTGTCAACACGTCCCTACATTTCTCAACATACTGATTTCACACCGCAGCGAGCAGATTCCGATGAGTAAGTGCAGCATATGTATGTAAACATACACATACACCCAACCCCTTACCTCTTGATGCACGGATGCACTTCGTTCGCTCTTTCTATACAGTGCTTTATGGAACTCAGCAGCCACAGTCACGAGAGAGCAATCGCTGGTACCAGCGGGAAAATTTGAATTGGCTCAAATGTCAGCTCTGCTAAACTTTGGAGGAGGAGGCGATGAAGAATTATTTTAGTCATTTTTTCGTTTTATTTATAAAGGTACGACAATGTCTGACTTGTTCAAGTCTGCATTGAGCTACATCGGTTCATCCTCAACCGCAAGTCCGAACACTACCGTACCCGCAGGCTCCTCCGAAATCATCAAATTGGGTGGCGAATGTGTAAAATTGCATCGGGTCATAGCTGAGGGTAAGTTGACCCGATTTTGGCCACTACACACGCAACAAGGGCATGGAAAGGGATAAATATGATCTGGCAAGAACTTAAGCGCTCAATTGTTGATCGCCCTAGACAGTTTATGAGCGCACACTTTGGTGGGAAGATTGTGGGATGAATCAGCCTTGGCTGAGGTAATATACTATGTCCTTGTTATTTCAGGTGGTTCCAGTTATATCTACGGCGGTCAGTTTACTAAGAATAACTTAATAATTGCAGTGAAGGTAAGTGGATGAATTTTGGTAGATTGTGCTGGTTTTTAATGTTCTGATCGTGTGCCTTGGTTTGTACAACATTCTGTCTTACATGTGTGTTAATGTACTGGGAACATCTTGTTCTTTGCAGAAAATTCCCTGTCAGCATGACAATGAAGACAAAATTCTTAGTGAAATTAAGTTCATGAACGATTTCAATCACACTAATATCGCAAAATATTATGGATATAATAAAATTGGCGGTGTGTACTGGATCGGAATGGAGTACTGTAACAGCTTGCGCGTTCCGCTTGATCCGGAACTCGTCGGACCTGTATTTGGTCAGATCGTATCTGGAGTCGACTACTTACACAATCTCGGCATCACGCATTGGGACTTAAAGGTGAGGTCAGCTGTACTTGAGCGTAGAAAGTATTTATGATGTACTGAGTCTATCGTGGTCGTGTGACTAGCTATGGAATTAAAATTTGGCAATTAGTTGCATAAGTTAATAAATATCTCGTTTTTTGGTAGGTTGAGAATTGTATGATCGGCAGAGATGGGAGGATCAAGCTCATTGACTTTGGTTCAGCAAGCATTAAGCGATATAATACGAAACAGTTGACCACAGCCCAGAGAAATCAACTCGAAGATGAGATATTTCAGCTCACAACCCCTATGTAAGGTTATAGTTGTCTCTATTTGATCCTTGTAGCAGTGCAGTTAAGAATTTTATGAATTTGACTCCACAGGTACAGGCCTCCTGAGATTCTGGACCTATGGTCTGAAATGGAAATTGACCAACACGTTGACAGTTGGGCATTGGGATGTATACTGTATTACATAGTTCATTCCGAACATCCATTTGCAGATTCCAATAAACTGGCAATCATTAACTGTAAATACGCTCGAAGGCCTTCAAATTTTCAACAAATTATTGGTGAGGAGATAATTTGATCCAAGGAAAAACTGCTGTAAATGCACATTTTTTTTGCGAAATTTCATTATGGTTGTTGTTTAGAGGGATTACTCGTCATCCAGCCGAGTGCACGATGGTCGTCGGGAAAAGTACTTGATGAATTACGATCTTTGGGCGTGGAATATAACACTCCGCTTGGATTCCCCTTTGACGAATTCCAGATTAATCCTAGCATCATTCCAAACAATCAGTCTTCATCATCCCTCCTCCATTCCATTCGTGGTAAGAGATTCATCGGAACATGTCCGTTTGGATTATGTGTAAAAGTTCTCCTATTATTGGCTCATGGAACATAGTTATTATTGCTTACTTCTATGACTGGCATCTGCAGCAAAAAGGGCCAAGTGGAGAATATCATTTGACGCTCCTATGATACTTATGGGGAAGTAGTTAAACTAGTAGCCAATGGGCAGCACAATCTCAACCATTGTATCGGTTTCAGGCGGAGCTGAAAGCTTGTTCAAAAATCTGAAAGAAAGTGGTAGTCGAATTTACTCCGGGCAACAACCCCCACCGCCACCGCCAAGTCATTCTGCTCCGAAGGAACCTCCACCGCGTAGACCACCGCAGCCGAAGCCGCCAGTTCCGCCACCGCCGGAATCTGTAAAGCGACAACTCACAGGTGAAGAAGATGTAACGAAGCTACCTAGTCCTGCGCGTCCCCCGCAACCGACGACTTATGACTTGATTGGTGGAGGCTATGATATTCCTCAGTCCGTGCCGGATCAGCCGAAACCTCCCAGTCAAACCCCTAACTTAATGGCTACCGAATCTTTGGATCTACTAGGCGATTTTAAGGATACGACGCCAAATTTAATTTCTTCGGGGATTACATCTGTACAGAGCAATACTTCGCAGCCACGCGATAACTATCTGGGAGACTTATTGGGACTAAGTCAACCGCCTCCGCCGATGAACGCAACTCCTACGTAAGAGGGTACAACTGTAATCAAGTGTCATTTTTTTCTCTTGGATGAACATTGTGAAATTTTCCTTTCCAGTCCTAAGGCCGATACCAAGAAGGATCCGTTTGATTCACTGTTCTCTGACCCAGTCGCCTCTTCAGCAGAGAAGCCTCTGTTGCCCACCAGCTCTAGTTTCAATCATCTAAGCTCACTAAAGGTGGATAATAAAAGTGACATGGTCAAGTCTACTCCAAATTTGAAT
Organism: Pseudobourletiella spinata; assembly: GCA_009870155.1. Lineage (NCBI taxonomy): Eukaryota > Metazoa > Arthropoda > Collembola > Symphypleona > Bourletiellidae > Pseudobourletiella > Pseudobourletiella spinata. Next base: position 14,189 of record WJFA01002060.1, read on the forward strand.
GATCTTTTTGGGGATCTCCTTATCAATCCGGTTGCTAGCAACCGTGGGCAGGCTCCAGTCGGACAGTCAAGTAATGTGGGTGGTGGGCAGCCAGTTGGAAAGAGTACCTCGCCGGAAAAGCCTAGTTTCGGAATTGGACCTAATTATAATAATATCCAGTCCGGCAATAAAGTTTCGCCCTCAGCATCCACCTTCGTCGGCGGTGGAGGAAGAGGAGCTGGATTTCCTCTCTTCTCCACCAGCATTCCTTCGACACTTCCCACGGATCACGCGACGTTGAGTCAAGACAAGACTCCCACCGGAACAGCTGCCCCTGTATTTGCGGCCTCAACAGACTCCAAGCGCTCTCCACAAGTCGGCAGTAAAAAATTGGACTTGAATGCGGCATTCGGCGAGCTATTAAATGAGCAAGGATTCACTGGAAGTAGCTATTCTGCAGCGACGACGAAGACAATCAACGAAATGAGAAGGCAGGAACTCGCTCAGACGAAAACGCCGGAAGAGCTCAAAGTATACTATCCTCAGAATCGTGTGTGCTCAAAATATGTGAAGGTACATGCTTGTATACCGTATATTTATACTTATCTATAGGTTAGTGATTGGGTGGAAGGGAAACGGAAGAACATACGTGCACTGCTGTCAACCCTTCACACAGTGGTGTGGGACGGTTGCTCGTGGAGGGCAGCCAGCATGGCTCAAATGGTGGAACCCAATGACGTCAAGAAGACATACCGCAAAGCTTGTTTAGCTATTCACCCCGATAAAGTAAGTTGGAGATGAGGGTGGAGAAATGGAGTGTTAGATTCTCATGGAATGCTCTGGCCTCAATAATGATGTTTATTTCCCTTCCAGCAACGTGGGCAGCCTTGGGAGGAACTAGCCAAGTTGATATTTGTTGAATTGAATGAAGCCTGGGCTCACTTTGAAAACGAAATGAAATGATGAGTTTCCTAAATTTTTACCGACTTTGAGTTTGATGATTTGAACTATTTTGTAATATTGACTGCACCTGGTGTGGACGTTACTTTACTTTTTTTTTGTCTCGAGTTCATTCTTTACTTGAATTACTACTCTTGTGCAGTAAGAATTCATTCGTTGCTCGTATTAAAGCCGTATGATTAATTTAAGGTGGCCTATTTGTTCGGCTCTGCACGGTTTTGCTTTCATAGCGCACAAACGTAAAAAGGGCTTGGTGGCGTTCACAAGTATCTATTTTGCTCCACTCCATTAAAGTATGAATTTTTAGTCGTTTTTTCAAACAATTTTCAAGGCCTCTGCTCCAGTGTTTATCCCTCCCAGTCCGGTGGAATCAACATAATATACCATATTGAGAATCCAGTCTTTGATTCCTTGTTGTTTCGCATACTTCAGAGTTATGTAACTATAACTCTGTTTCGAAATAATATTCCAGTTAAACGATTAGAGACATCTACACATTATAATGCAATTGTAGTTTGTAGTGCTCTCAATCAGTCAGCCGTACGGGATTCTTCGGAAATAAAAAATAATATTAGAGGTCCTACTGCAGAATTTAGTGCCGTACAGTTTTTTTTCCTGACTCCCCCCTCAGCGTCCCCTAAAGGTCACTGCATTTGGATCTGAGTATTTGGAATATGCCTGCAATTTTGAACTGTTCATCGTACTTATTTTTAATATCGATTGCTCCCGGTTCCCTTGGGTCTGTTGAACTGGAAATGGCAATCCTTTTTTACAATGGTACGCGAGCAATGGGGTTAATTAGGATTTTGACTCATTGAATTGTTTGTAAAGTAATTGTAACGTAACGATGATGATCATCTCATGTGTAGTCTAATGCAGTTCCCTTCCCTCTGCACTAAACAACATCTAAAATCCAAGTATGGAAATGTAATGGAACTGTGTAACCCGTCAGGATCATCCGGTGGGGGGAGGCTAATGGTATCATTATCATCATCATCAACCAGGCTGTGCGACATATCTGCCGCCATCTCTTCATTCTCAGAGGATTCCTCCTCAGGATTCGGGGTCCACAGGATTCACATGCCTCCGAAAATCTACCTGTGTCAAAGCCCATATTACCATCGACATATATCCTCCTGATGGAAAGGTGAGGCAATGATAAAAAAGAGTTGCCTACAAGTGGGAACCCGTACCCACTGCCCCCACTTCATCCTCATGACAACCAAGTGAACAAGCGGAGCGGCTCCCACTCCTGGCCGAGAGATGCCCAAAGAACTGCATGACACAGTCCCGATCCAATCACAAAACAACACGCACAATTGGAGCGTACAGTGCGAGGGACGAGGTGGTGAGACAGGGCAGGCTTTTGGTTGTTGACAATGCTTCAAGTAGTTTACGCGGAGTTAAATACAAAACTCGACAGCACTCCGCCGAACAAAAGCCCCGTTGAGCCCATACAAGAGGATTGGAGAGAATTACAGGATTATTTTGTTCATTTCCCTTTGACCCTTCGCACGGTAAATGTAACATTGAATAACAAGGACCCCTTGACACCACTCAACAATGACTATAATAATAATAATTGGACATGCTCACAATGGGCCCTACGTTTTCATTTGTACAAGATTAAACTCATACATTGGGTGCCAGAGGTATTTGTTCAACCTTTTCAACTGCTCCCTGCGCCTACATACATACCCTTAGAGCCTGCGACGCCCCCCTCCCTCCACAGGGCACTCCCCACGGTCCTCATCCGTGCTTCATAAAGACCAGCAGCGATAACGCACGGTGTAGGGATCCCAACATGGATTTTATTTACACTCGAACGTAGAGGATACATGCTACACTGATCAACAGCCAAGAGACTTCCTGGGTCTACGATCTAGGAAGGATCCGCACTCTGATGTAACCACGGCAACGAGTACTATAAAATATACTAACTATTCTGCACACCCTTTCAAGTTACCACTGAAAAATATCAAGTCACACACGACTCTCTCACACAGAGCCGTGAGGATTTCATGCTGTGTATATAGACGTAGCATTCCAGAGACTCCTACAATGCTCCATCCTCCAGATAGGAGGAGTCTCTCCACTGATTTTCCAGCCCCGCTCATCTCCAGATGTAAATAAATTATTCCCTCTCTCGGCTTTGGTGGAAAACGACATGACGGGCAGAGGTGTAGAGTTACATAGTCGTAACAAGCCACGAGGGCCCCTTCCAGCAAACAATGGTTCATTTCAGCTCCTTACAGCCAGCAACTCGTTCCCCTTCCTGAGCACATAGTATGCGACAGGGATACACACATGTATGTACACACACACACACACACACACACGACGCCAGAGACTCGTAATTGGTCATTTTGGTCCATGTAAAATTATACCTCCCTTGGCAGATTATGATTCAGGGCAACTCTGGGGAGGAGAAGCTACTCAATTAGTTTTTCACATTGTGAGGGGGACTTGCACGACTCTCACAGTCAGTTTCTCCTCCTGTCCTGTACGTGTGTAGTGCCGGACACTCTCCATGTTCTGGATTTAAACGGGGGATCGTCAGTGAACTCT
>WJFA01002061.1:0-17677 GCA_009870155.1 Pseudobourletiella spinata
CAACTTGGTAGGTGGATGGAGAGGATGTTTGGGAGCGGCAATTTCATCCCAGCACTCCCATGCATGCCAGCATATTGTGCTTTCCCCTTTACGAGGGAAGAAGTGCACCTGAACCTACCTCGATGAAGCCCTTTCATGACCGCTCCAAATTTCCGACAGGTTTCCCCTCCTCCATTCAGTTAATTTTTGGAGCAAGTGGGAAAAGGTTCTCAAAATGTATTTATATCGTTAAACTAATTATGTGTGTATTTGTAAGTTGACATTTTTTCGGGGTATTTTGGAAGTATACAGTAAAATCTAAAAGGAGAATAGCAGTAAGCACGGTGAGACACCAATGGAGCTCATTCGTTTATCCCTCCCGAAATGGTGTGTAAAAACATAGCGGAGACCATGAGAAGATCCTACCTGGAGCGACATCTTAACCCTGGCATATGTAGCGCGTGGGATAGGGTAACCCCATTATTCTTGCATTGCAGGTACACACTTGGTGAGCACATACATTTGTGGAAGGGTACACCGCACATATTAAACGTGCGGAACTCTTAAATTTATTTACTTTTCCAACAGCGCACCAGCATTCCCTGACCACGTGTTTATTTTTTCCAAAGCGCTTCCTCCCACAGTGGCAACTTCTGTTGTCAACCGGCAGCATCTATTCATAGCAGGTGCAACGCATTCTGCAGCAATTAGCAACGGGAATTGTTACTTAAAAAGTAGCGATGATTTGTTCTACTTTACCTACAACAAATAATCATTGCAATGCATTGGTTCGAACTAGTTTACTAACAATTTAGACCCAATAAATGCCCTCGATCCCGGTAGTTACTCCACAGAAAAAATTATAATGAATATATTTTGAGAATTTTACCCCATCTATTCCATGTATAGAATAGGTTAGAGCTGGATACCTGGACGACATGTAAAGGACTTGAAATTACTCACAGGAGCCTTGTCTGTCTACCACCATACTTTTCTGCACATACCTTCCTGATCACATTATTGTATCAGGTGGTCGTGGGGTGAGTAATGGTTGTTGGTAGAAATAAATAATGGCAGATTCGTTTGAACCGTGTTAAATTACACCCGGAAAAATCCCTCAATTCCTTGCGGACGGACGGAGTCTCAGAGTGGAAATTTAGTTTCAGAGCTATTGCCTCCCACGTGCCCTCCAACCTCCACCTCAGAGAAAAAGTAGTGTGTGAATAAGGTAGTGATATAAGTCGAAATGAGAGTTCTGTCAAATAAATATGTGTTCAGGAAGGAGTAATTTGGGTGGGTCGGCTGGGATGGGGTTGGTGGGAACAGAACAGCAAAGCCTTCCAAGAAATGTGCCAGCTACTTGCCGTCAAAGTTATAAACGTATCCAAATTCGCAGAAATTATTTCAATGTAAGGAATGATGGTGGGTGGAAAGTGATGGGTTCGAGATTTCGGGTTAAATTTTATATTAGGATCATCACGTTGAAATGATTGCGTGTAGGAAAGGTCCCACAACACCAGGGTGCCGCCGAACATTCCCATCATTTTCCTCCACATCGTCCTCTGTGACTCCATCATATGGTCGGGTTCCGCCCTGGGTGGGTGCGATATACATATTCATTGGGGAAGTGGAGAGTGGGAGGGGAACGGGATGAAAATGAAAATGGAAATCAAATGAAAATTGTGTAATCTCAGCAAGACTCAATGACTGATCAACATGTCAACTGCAGTTTCTTCCCTCGTAATGGATTCCAAAGTTCTGAGGAAGGAAAAGCGGCTCAAGTGGACCCCCCGCAGGTTATGTACTGGGCTCTCTGTCTCCTCGAGAACGAACCGTGGCTTTTGTTTCCCACTTAACTCCTGTTCTCTTTTAACTTGTTTCATGGAATCGTTGGTGACAGGGCTGAAGTGCCTCCATCATGTTGTCCCGAACAATCTCAAGCGTGAAGAAGTAGAAGACGAAGAAGAAGAAGAGGAAGAAGAAGAGCGATCTCCCGTGCCATCACACCTTCCGCCCGCATCATTTCCCTCAAGAGAGGACCGCTCAATTTTCGCTGATTACTCTTTTGGAGATCAAGAAGAAGATTCAGCCAGGTCTCAAGTTGAAAATCGCTATTGTAACCAAGTAGAGTTGCACACGTTTTAGTTTTTAAGTCTGAAATCGTAAGATCCAAATCCAAGTACAATAATTGAAATTATCCCCCCCCCAAAAAAAATAAAAAAACTGACTTCAGTGTTTTGGACAAAAATGTGAATAAAAAATTATTATTCGGCGGGAAAATTCATGGGAAGTCTTTGCGAGGCATGAGAGAAAAAATTTGGTGGAACAGGCAGCTAGCGGTGCGTTGATGGAAACTCGGGCGTATGGGACAGTGTTTCCTCATAAAAACTCGCTATATATCTTAGGCATTCATGAGCTGAAGGAAGTTTTTATGCAGACCCAACCTACATCGTCCACATCCTTTCGACGTACATTCTAATGCTAATTCTCTCCTTTGTTTGCACCAGTTGATTTTATTTGATCTTCCTCTGCTCAGCGCCCCCTCCCTCGCATGAGATGGAAGATGAGCCTGTGCAGGGACTATAAACAATGAAAGTGGAACGTCGGGAGGGGAACGACACTTATTCACTATCTTATTGGAACTGTGAGGAGGGGAGAATCTCGTGGATAATTTATATCCAGCGACAAAATCCGCTCGTACACTCATCGCGGCAGGTTCTTGTAGCATTTAATAATTGACACTGTCAAGCGAAGTCAACTCACAGCTACATCGAATGTACCATTTTGTATTTCTTCTCTCCATGCACTTAGTTCGGAATGCTCACATTTTTTTCGTAAAACGGAAACCAAGAAACAGTATTGATCGGTGACATCAATAGAAAAATAAAAACGTTCATTATCTTATTTTTCTCCTTCTCACTCACAAGTGTCGGTTGTCCGGTGGTCATTGAAAGTAATTACTATTTGAGGTTAAAACTACAGACGCACCGCCTCTACACCGGCGCAGTTGGCTCGCTGTTCTCCGTCTCATAACTCCAGTCGCTAATATTCTCTTGCTTCAGCCCCATACATAAACGCTTATCATTACCTGAGAGCGGCAAAGAGAGAAAGGCAGCATCCCTCACATGTCTTGAAACTCGCACAAGCATTCACCTGACTCGTGGGAGAGTGAGTCGCATGAGAACCGGGAGCGAACTGCTTACCACTCATTAAATTTCTTCCAAGAATTTGAACCCACCAACCTTATACTTTGCGTATATGCATTGAAACTATGAGCCCAACCCCACGTGCTACATTAGGGAGTTAGTGGAGACCCTCCGTAGCTTTATTTATTGGATGTAGCATAAGGACTCGCCGTTTACTTAACACTGTGATCCCCTCCGCTTCGTCAAAAAACAACGCTACAGAGGATCTGCGCCCAGACCCTATTATGTCACATACTCTGCGACGAGTATTCGTGTTGGGCAAAACCCAATACATCTTAAAATGATGCAAACATACATCAACAAAAGTGCATGACAAGCCCACCCTAGTCGGCCCTCGGTGACATTTGTTGGCGGAAGTGAAAAAATATGAAAATGAGTTTCCGGTGATAAGTTAAAGATCAAAATGCCAGCTTCTCCCATTTTGTAAGTGAATTCATTTGACTAATTTTTAATAATTTCTAAAATGCAGAGAGACGTAGGAAATCCCATTGGCAAAGGAGTGGAAGCCTTGGTTCGAATTTTCCAAAATTATGTTACTTCCCGCCTAAAAGGATTTAAACAAAGTGGATTTTCCTTTGAGTCACCATCCCGGCCTATCCGTTATTTCATATGCCTCAGTATTTCTAACGAATTTTCATTGTCAGTGTTTAGCGTACAAGCGATGGGCGAAATTGCACTGCTCAGAGCTGTACACTTCCGCACCATGAGTGCGTGCAATGAGAGTTTACTGTGTCGGAGGAGGATACATCAAGAGTGCTGAAGACAAACAGGGGGAAGAGTACACAAGTTTTGTAAGGTTGACGTGGCTGCTCTCGGATTCGGTATTAATTCCGTGGAAGAGTGAGCGGAGGTAGGGGTATGAGTGGGAGGAAGAAGTGGTGGTTGTGGAAGTTTTAGTGTTTGCTCTCTAATGAATTTACTCGGCCTTATGAATTGACAGTAATTGGTTCTGAAATTTTACTGTTTACTGGGAGAAGGTTAGTGGTAGTAGCAGAAGTGCGTAGAGGATGAAGTGAATTTGGAGTACTTTCCCCCATCTCTGGCTCGCTCTTCTTTCTCCCGCTATGTCAGACTGACTGGGAACATTGTGAATGCGTAAGAGTAAATTCATGTTATTTGTAGGGAGTAAAAAAAAAGCTTGGGAAGTAAACAAGTTTGTATGGAATGCGTGGCATGTGAAGGGAAATGTTAAGCCACTACCATCATCATCGGCCTCTCGCCAATAGGATGCCCGTCTGACGGTGCACATTTTGGCAAGACTGCCCCGTTGTTGTGTAGCTCGAGCTGTAAAGCGATTGAATTTCCCACGCAGAGTAGGGTATCCTCAACGTGGTTGTATAATACTCTGAAACCTTTTCCCCCTGAGCAATCACCTGATTTTGAGTGGTGGTGAGCTGGTTGGAGTGCTCTCATGGCTGCTCATTTTCTGTCGCTTTGGCCGGTGTGCGGCTTGCGGGTGTCGGTGTGGTGCTTCCACCGCTGCTCCTCTCCTGTCTGTACCACTATGAACAATTTAGATAGCATCATGAATGATGGCATCTGAAGGGTTCGGAGCTAAATGAAGGGCTGACGGGGATTCTTGACTTCACAAAAGGTTTCGCAAATTTAATTCCAGTCAATAATATTCCCATCCTCAGCGGGTATAATTGTTCTGACGTGTGGGAATGTGGGACCATTTCCCGGGGAGTGAGACTGTCATGTTGGCGTGCTTGAGTGAGGGTATATTTATGTATGTAAGTGTGTGTGTGTGTGTGTGTGTGTGTGTGTGTGTGTGTGTCTATCTGCAGTAGCAGTGCGATCGAGGCATAATAGGGTAGAGCAAGGTGTATTCCGGGGAATGTACCTCAATCATCTGCCGCCGTTGTATGATGCTTACAAGTGACATAGTAAAGTGTTGCTCTCACGGAACCTGGACTATTTACGCGGATGTAGTGGGGTTCTCAGAGGCTTCCAAGGCATATAATTACATTTGTGAAGCTTTTAGGAAGGTTCGGGTGCTGGTGTGATGTGCCTGCGGTGGAACTTCAACCCCGGTTCCCGTGACCCGGAAAGTATCACCACAGGAGGCCACGGGGTTGTGCCAAGTGAAACTCTCTCAAGTGCTGTTCAATACTAGTCAAAACACTACTTCGTTCAGTGGGAATGTATATACATATAGGTTTAAACGGATCTTTCATGTCCTTTTCCCCACATAGGTAGGGATCTCTGAGAGTGGACTTGTGGAAAGGGGAATGACTGCCTCAAGCCAAAGGACACACGCAATGAACCAACGGCGGAAAAAAAGAGAATTCCCTTGCCATTCCTGAGCCTGTGCTCGGATGGAGCACTTTATCAGCCGGATCCAAGTGGGCAGTGGAGCGGGTGAGTTAAGTAAAATTGATTCCCTCCAAACTTGGCTATCGTCAACGGCACAAAGTAGGCATTGACTTTGTTTTTATCCCTCAGCATCCCCCTGGATTTGAATCCCGTTCGCGATTGGGGCTGTGGAAGGCCCAGCTCACACCATCACGTTAGCGTTGAGGAAATATCTGTCACGTCGAAACGACACCATGGACTGTGAGAGAGTGAGGTGTTCCCAAACGGGTGATTGCCCCATCGCCATACACACGCAGCGAACCTACGGGTGCTTGTTATATAGGTAGTCTTGTCACCCGTCAAGCAATGTTTGACTCTGATACAAATTAATCCTCGTTCCGTGTCAGCTGAAAGATGGGATGGATTCGAGCCGTTATCTCTTAATGACCTTAATAATCCTGTGTAACTTTTTGTAGCGACTCATGTCACTCAGGATGCGTGTGGAGGGAATTGGAAAGGATGGGGATGAATGGGGACGGATCGTATGCATACACCTTGTGCATACTCATCCCCCAGCTCTCTCAACAAGGCCGTCATCATCCTAATTTCAACTTTAACCCTTGGATGTTCATGGATGAAGTCTCTACTTGAAATCTCATTTGCGAATTGAAATATAATTTTGTAATAAATAGGAGCATTTAGGAAAACCCCCATTAGAATAAATTGATGGATGCTTGAAGGGAATAATGGAGTTTGTTACAAAGATCAAGTATTTTCCGAAGTCAACCTACTCCTCTTTACACCCTCTCGAATTTTTCAGCCAGAGCCGTGGGAAGGGGCTGGATGCTGGATTGAAGTTGGTTTATGGAAGCACTGCCTATAAATGGTCCAAAGCCACGTATCTCCTCTCAGGAGTCATTCAGTCCCACATTACTTTCAGAATTCCAAAGCTCACTCATCCACTCTTAAACTTTTCAATGTTGTTACTCTTGGTTTTATTGTTGTTTTTGGTGTTGAAAAACTTTGGATCATGTCGTCAATTCCCCTCCACCTCAAAGAATAATAGGCACAGTTTTAAGCTGAGCTGGAACCGCCCTTCATTATAGTGGCTACTTTTCATGTAAATTCTTGACGGAGCAATGAGGGTGGAAATAGAAAGGAACATTAACGGCCTCGACTCCAACGTTTTATTCGCCTCCATCGAGCATGAAGGGAGCCCTAAGCCTAATTACGGTATGAATGAAACGGGACGGAGAGCCTTATCCTATCCATTCCCGACCCAGGGATACATCCGTCGGCGGTCTTTCCCTAACTACAAGTATCAAACTGAAGTAAATGCAGAACCTAGCCATGTACAGTCAGTGGCCGCTTTGGCGTACACATCACTAGAATGAGCAGGGATAGTGATAAGTCCGGCGGTTCCCCACGAGCTCTCCGTGCCACACAGGACGATGAAAAGAGAGCGGAGGGAAATTGAATTTTCTGGTTTTATTGTTTTCCAGAAAGCCATTGGAGGGAAAGGATGTGGTTCGGCGGCGGCGGCGGCGGCGACTGGACGACACAGAGAGAAGAATAATATCTCTGCGATGTGGTGAGGTAGGAAGGGAGAGTGATGATATCCTTCCAAAGAAATGAATCGCAACGTTACGAGATGCGCCAGGAAGGAAGGAAGCCGGAATTAGGTACAGAGTAATTTCCAACCTGGCTGGTTACCTCTGGGGAAACAGAAGGGTTGTCTAATTACTATTTTTCTTACTTGCAAGGCTGTAGGACTTTAATACAAAGGCGAGTTGGAGCAGGAGCGGTTCCCTTCGAGCGACAGTAGCAGCGAATATCTCGTCCACAGATTCACCGTGAGAGAGCCGACCCTATTTGAGCGTATTATATCCGCTGACGGACGTCTTTGAGGAAGCTTTTGGAAGTCTACGAATTTCCCGCATGGTCACTCTCTATCTCTCTCTCTCTCTGTCTCCCATCCCTTTTAATATAATTAACGCCCACCGTCACATCCCCTTGCCACCAGAGCTCAACTCATCCTTACGCAAGTAGTCCTCTGTTCACATGACTCTGGTAGGTTCCGTCGGAGAGAATACACTGATCCCTCACACGATTCCTTCAAACTCTAATAACCCGTTCCGCCCATCCACCACGGCGTGGGCACCTGAATTGGCGCTCGGAGGTGGAAAATCACATTTTCCTTCCGATCCCGGGAGTCTTCCAGCGCTAGGGGGATATGCAAGTTTACTGCTACAAGAAATATTTACCTCTGCCGCACAATTGCACGGAGATCCCTCCGGGACACCAGAGGAGTCCATCATACGTGCATCCAAACCTATTTTAAATGTATGTTAGCAGACGGGGCCTTGGGCGGGCCGCCCACCGCGGATACATTAGTCTCACACAGTCCCATCCCCCCATGAGCTGTGCGGTGAAACGCTAGAATGAAAAAGATGACGGCGGGATTCTCTCCCCCCCTGAATTCAATTCGAAATTCACCATGTCATACACTGGAGGTGGTCCACGTGCCGTATGTTGCTGTCCTAATGTAGACTAGTGCGGGGTGTGGCCCTGCTAGGGGCTGCAGGTTGCAGCCTGCCTGAGCCCGTTAGGTTTGCACTGGACTCCGGTAAAAAATATGTTGGGGCGGAAGGGTTACCGGAAGGGGGCTGCCTGCATGGAAGTTCTAAACTCTAGCGGGCGGACTGGGTAATCTGAAGAATATAGCGGTAGGATTCAAAAACCTGTAACAACTCGCGAGGGGAAAAGCTTGAAGTTGAGCAAATTTGTGCAGCATGAAGTAGTTGTCTCGTAGGAATATTTGGGCACGCTGTTTTGCCAACGTCTTACCTTTTCAGGTGCTATAATATTCGAAATTTTATATGAGACAAATGCAGCTTATTTATTTGAAAATACTGTGATGCCGGGTGAGGTTAAATATGCACGTGTATGTGCAGTATATATGTATTAGCGCAAGGTATATTTTTTGGTACGGAGATCCCACGGGCTTGTCTACAAATTTTGCCTGGAAAACCGGACAGGTTCAGGTCCGCGCCAGATTTGCCTACGGGCTTTGGGCGGGTTAGGGGGACCACATTTTGAAAACGTAGATTGCGCGGGCTTTTGGATTAGCTCCCGGGGCACATCTTCACTACCTTTCCGCAACAACATTGCAGATAGTTACTTATTTAAGTCTCCCAGGTCGCCCCCAGTACTCTGATGCAATGAATTGAGGCGGAGGCAAGACCCTTGGAAAGAAAGCGTACACTAGCCACCATTCTGCAGCAGTGTCCTCCAACGCTCCATTCCCCACGACCGTGTCCGGATACGGGAGAGGAACCATGGAATATGTATACACAACTCTCGCCACCGCAACCTCAGCATATTCCCTCAGTCTTCCTTCTTGTTATTCCCCTCTTCACTGTCACTCCTTTCTCCCTATAGTATTTATGACATAAATTTGAGTGAGAAGGAGTCGCGTTTCCCCCTCCCCTCCCGCCTATCCATCTGTGTAAAGTGGGAGAATTTTTCCGTGAAATATGCAGTGAAATATGTCTGTCCTCCGCAGAGCCATTTCTTCCTCATTCCCGTCTCCGCTACTGAACATGGCACAGCGTGCGGTGGTATAGAACTGGGAAGAGGATATAGCGTCGTTGTTGGCGCGCGGGGCTGAAAGCTTGACGGATTTTCACTTTTCTCCTCCTGCCTCCAACCACATTTTTTAACAGTTTTCTCAACAAGGGGACAAGGGGGGAGGCTGTGGGCAACCGTGTTGTGCATCAGATGGAAGCCTCAGGACTGAGGCACAAAGGAAGCAAAGGCGTATTTTGTGTGTGTGTGTGTGTGTGTGTTTTTTTGTGTGGGGATGAGTGTGCGTTTAGGTCTGGTGTGTTTGCATACGTCTGTGTGTGTTTGTAAAAGTATTTCTGCTTGGGCGTTTGAGTGCGTGTATTTGTGCATGTGTTTTGCGTGGGTTTGTACGTGCGTGTATATTTCCCATGGGGTTGTATGTGCCTGTATGTGCAAATGTGCATGTTTTCCTGGGATTGTATGCTCATATGTGTGCGTGTGTGTGGCCCAGATAGAGGTTTGCAACTAGCTTTCTATTCCAGCATGAATGAATTCTATGGACCCTCGGGTTCTGATCATGGCGGAGAGAATGGATTGTAACACTGAATCGGTTGTGCAGGATGAAGGGTAGTGTGAAGAATACAGGATGAAATATGGCCCATAAACCCCACGCGGGGGAAACTTTTGTTGCCTTTTCCAAGAGTTTAAAGGGGAGGAAAAAAAACTATCCATTTGCCCCACTCGCTCTCGGAAGAAATTCTCCTTTTCACCATGCATACAGTTGTACCTGGGAACCGGATTTTGAATTTTGCGGGCTAGAATTTAAATTTCCTCCCCAGCATGACCCCGCAATCCTTCAAGACCTTCAAGGTCCTTCAAGGTTGCCACCAAAGTTTCCCTCCGCCACCATCCCTACCAAGTACCCTTACTTACTCATCCAGTGGAATGCTGAGAGAAGTCTATATATCTTCTTCTAGCAGATAATGGGACATCACTTCCCTGATTTTGGTCGAGTTCGAAAACCTGAGGGATTGGGAACAAATGAAATGTTCGTAGCAGTAGTTTTTAAAGACGAAAGGAGTAGGATCAAGCAATCGGACCTCGTCAAACCTTCTCAACGGGAATATAGCATTGAAGTTGAAGAGGCTCGGGGGGGTAAGAAAGATAGGGAGGGAGGGAGGTATGATTTGGTGCATGCACAAACAACAATTTTCAATCCAATCTGAACACAGTGAACATCCATAAAGGATGCGTTACTACTACCGCTGCGGGTGCTGCAAAGTGCTTTCCCATTTTTTATTTACTTCTGAAGAACAAATACAGCCTTTTTATCCTGCTCTACACTACTACGATCCAGGCACTACTACTACTGCTACTATTGCTACTACTACGTGGAAGGCCGATGATCTGTGTGAGTACTGTCTTGTGCCTACCACAGCATCATACAGTCCTGCTCAGATGCTCCACCTCGTATGTGTGGCTAAAGCCTCACAGAGTACAGCATGAGGAACTTTTTTGGAGAAATATATTCACTCACGTTCCCTCTGATCTTGGGCATGTTTTGAAGTGGGAGTAAATATTTCCTTTCACCCATCATCATGTGTATCTGATTGAAACTGGGACTTTTCCTGTGAGTTCCAAGGAGTAAGGAGCTATGAATTTAATGTGAAATATTACGATGACAGTCAATTCGGCTCGTAACTGAAAGGAAAAGTCCTTTCATTTCCCAATTCCCTCTTCTCCTCCTGTGAGATAGAGAGAGAGAAATGGAAACTTTTCCACGCCAATAAGGAGATTCCAACTGGGTTTCCCATGAAACCATTCTCCTCTGACGGCAAATCATCCTACCTTCCTTGTCACTCCAACTTTTTATTGATATTTCCAAAAGCCTCCCTCGCTCCGCAATGTTTCAAATAGCAGCGGGATAAGTTGTTGGCGGCATTGTCTCTCTGTCGGAATCTCTCTTTTTTTTGTTCCGGGGACTACGGAGCATTTTATGGATTAAAAGAAAACAGGCGTTGGATTCAGTTACAGAGCTTGTGTCTGAGCCGCTGCGGGGTGTGGTTTTTTTCGAAGCAACGAAATCATTTGCATGCAACTCGGAAGACGAAGAGCTCCTTGGTTCCTTCTGCTCTGATATATTCATTTGGTAAAGGGATCAAATGCAAGAGCTCTAAGGTAGCTACCCACGTAGGTGAGAGCTCTAAGGCGTTCCAGTGTGCTCCAACTGCTTAAAATACCATCCAGCCATAGACTTGGAAGACACTGTGTGGGGAATACAGACTTTTATTTTGGGTGTAAGGGTATAGTTGGAGTGTATTACACTCCGAGTGCTGCGCGCCTATTTCCCACGGTGCATATCCGCACTCGTCACATTTAGCTCCGAGGACATTTAGCGTCTCAAACCGCCATCAGGCATTAGCTTGATGCAGTGCAGAGGAATTTGATAAATACAGTGAGGTTGTCCTGTGTACATAAAGTATGTAGGGAAGCCACTTCTTAGCATTTTCCCACTGCGGAGCGGATGAAAGCCATAAAGTAATAACTATAGGGACGATGGGGAATGACCCGGAGCTGTAATGGAAATTGCGTGCAAAGTATATATTACGGGGAGGAGAGTTTGGATTTTATCAAGGAGTAGCATATATTGGAGCAAGAGGGAATATTCCCGATTCCATCCCATGTCGGAGAAATATTGCATGGGATGGATAACCTCTATTAAATCATGTGTGTATGCGTATGCTGTGTATGTACAGTTCAGTAGGACTAGATAATTCAGAGGATTACAACATGAAAGGTAATGTGTGCTTGTGTGAGTGAGTGCTCATCATGCGGCTGAATATGTACTCACGTGAGATGTTTGCACCCACACCACCACACACCACGTCTCATCCCCCCAAGTCTCGTATGCTTATGCATGCATTAGCCCATTTTGGAATGTTTACCCCTGCTTGCGCATTCATGTGCATGTGTCCACTTTGGCACACATGTCCGTGACATTTATCTCTTCGATATGTTCGCTGCCTGTCTCCAAGGATTTGATTACGGGAGGAGAGGGAATCCGCAGGGATAGCCGGCATGGTCCGCCCACTATCAACATATGGATGGACAAGTAGGCACGTTTATGTATCCAAATGCGTATGTGTATACATATACACGCGTTCAGTGTGCACACACATGCCCATCTTCAAATGCTCGGGTAGAGGGAGATTAGCTACAATGGCATAATACGACTTAGTCTCCCGTACAAATTGGGTTGGAAAAGTGGATGTGAGTTGATGTCGATATGGGTATGTACTGTGTGTATATTTGCGTGTGCATGTGTGTGCCTGTGTCCGTTCATTTTTCCGGGAAGTTTGTATATGTAGCGTATTCTAAACTAGTGTTGCAATGCGTGCGTACATGATTCAGGCTGTGGACGTGAGTATGAGACAAAGTGTTTCGCAATGTTCGCAATACGAACGTATACCCACATTGTATGGCACATCCATGTGGTTAGAAATCAAATGTGGTGGTATCATTGGAGTGGGGATGGCGTGGGAATCTTTTTAGAAAAACAGGAACAAGAATTGGGATTCCCCGTAAATCAATAGCCGCTCTCCAAAGGTTTCCCCTATGCAGAGAGTACGCGGCCGTTTGATGAGATGAGGACATGGAAGATTCGGCGAATGGAACGTGTGTGTGTGTGTGTGGAATTTGTGCCTGAATACCACTCTCATACCACTTCATCCCACCTTTTCACACCTCCCACTACCCCACTATTCCCAATGGCCTTATAAATATGGAGACGATAATTTTCGAATCAAAGCACATTTACACTATCACTCCGGAACGAAGGAATGAGAGAAAAAAGTTTAGAGCAATTGTGCTTCTTTTCCATGTATGGAGCGAATTTGAACATGTCGTTCCATACCCGTGAACTGGAAAATTCAGTTCTAGCAGCACTCACTCTCTCTCTCTCTCTCTCTCTCTCTGATCCGGCTTCATTTATGAGGGCCTCCCCATCCCTCTGCAGCATATGGTCACCGTGTAAGGAGTGTATTGAAACTAAGGAATGAAGAGTGCGTACCCCGAGCCCACATGCGCCCCTCAACTCATTTTAACTGAACTGGAGAATACAGAGCGGAGTCCTTGCCAGACGGTGCAGGGAAGTGCCGTAGGTGTGAGTACTGCACCCGCACAGAAGGTCCCCGAAGCCGGGAAGAGTGAGGAAGATTTATGGCCCCGTTACATGTCACCCGCTTTGTCTCCCTCCCGCCATTCCAGCGGATGGCGGCGGAAGTAGCGGGTGTAGTATGTAACTTTGAGCTTACGCCGGAGCCCTATCCTCCCGTTCCCGCTAGGCCATTCCCACTGTGGCGGAAGAGGAGTGAGGATGAGATGGGAAAAATGACTTTTTCTCCTCCTGTACACAAAGGGCACATCTCGAGCATTACGTGCTAATGTATCCCAGTAATTGGTAGATGGAATCATTTCCACTCCGCTGAATCCCGCTAAAATAGTCCCCCTGTGGTCCTGTCTCCCCTTGTTTAACCTTTGTACGCCCATGGAAGTTGGAACTCGCTGCCATTTCTGGGGGCTCTGTATGGCCCCGCTTCCAAATTCCAGTAGGCCCCAATCAAAGTGGAGGAATTACTGATTACTGTTCGCTCTCTCCTAGGGCTAGGTGAAGCATAGGGGCATTCGCACGTCCGCACCCGCCAACGCACACAACATAAATCAGGCTGGAGTGAGGGACGGCGGGCGGGAAGAGGAATTCCCGCCTCTCCGGCCTACCACAGTGACAGTAACCTCGCGGACGTGCTCTGGATTGTAAGAGCCGCAGAGGCTGGAGGCACTCCGTGCTTTCTTGCGGGAAGGAGCGGTGGAGGCACTATTATTCTTATATTATGATGATGATGATGACGATGATGAAGATAATATATATTGCATCCGTATCCGGGCCTGGTGGTTTCCACCCCCGCCACTGTCTACAGCTTCATTGCTCCCTCACAACAATGACGATGAGGAGGAGGGCAGCGTGTTGCCAGTGAGGCTAATTAGATGGCGTTTGCCGTGTTGGCTACACGGCTTCTCCACGGGCCGATATAAGAGCAGCTGAGGGTAGAGGATGGGACGGCCGGGTTTCGTGCCAGATGGAAGCGATATAAAACCTCTGTCTTATCTCACCACCACTGCCAATATGGTGAAAGAAGTGAAAGTAACGGCTTCCCATTCTTCTTCCGCGGATTTTCTATTCCAGGTCAGCATTCAATTCAAGTGGCATTGTGGCTGTACCTACCTACTGTTACGTTTGTGTGTGTGTGTGTGTGTGTGTGTGTGTGTGAGTACCATTGGGTTCATGTATGTATTTGTCATTCCGAGTTGGTGTGCTTGTTCATAGGCGTACATATATGTGTTTGTGAGTTTGAGTGGCCTATGTGTGTATGTGCCTATTTATATCTATGTGTTCGAGAATTTCCGAGGGTGTGTGTATGAACCTATGTACATGTGAGTGTTTTCGTCTTTTTCCCTGAGTTCAGGTGTTCATGTGTAAGGTTGTGGGGATCGGGGAGTGTGCGTGCTTGTTTGGGTTGGTTTGACCTGTGAGTCGTCATTGAGTGCGTGACCCAGATATTATGAGGCACCTTGGGCATTCATTTCCGTTGCCCCCAGCGGCCGTTGCCCATACGCAGGCTGAGAATTTTCTGATCATGCATACTGGGTGGTGGGACAATGAATGGCCACGACATAAGTCTAGCCTCACACGCGCTCAAAACATAAGCGACGGGGCAGCGAGTGGCTTCCCCTTCTCACAGGGCTCTCACCACACACTATACTTCCAGGCACCGCAGATGCTAAACTCATTTCTACGAAGGATCTGCGGGGGAAACTGGCCGCCGCGCACTACCTCTTGTACCTACAGTGAGTCTGCCCATCAGGACTTTGTTCGAGTAAGTCCACACACAGGGAGCGGCATGCATATAGCTACATGATGAAGCGAATAAATGTGTCCTTTACTGGAGCGTTAGTTGGTGGTTGGGAGGGAACCACAGTTGAGCAGACTTGGCTTTTGATGCCGTATTATGGGGGGACCCATTGAATTACGACTATCCCCTACTGTGTTTGAGTGTACATGCCATCAGTACATGTATAATATATGCAGTTCACTCTCGCGGTCATTTTATTTAAATAGGAGGATCGGGCTCACCAAGTGGGGCTAACGTCAAGAATTTTCGTCCACTCTGTGATGCAGTTGTGTATCACATGTGAATATGTATGTAGTCACATCATCCACCACCTCCCGAACATTCGCTCCAAATTGCATTTTTTCTAAGTATTGAACAACGCCGTCCTCGGGTGATGATCATGGCTGTGCTTTTGATGCCGTGACCAGATCGTTTCCTACACGAATTTCCAACGCCGAAACCGAAGAAGAGTCTAGGTACGGCATAGGCAACGTATCATGTCAAAGGATAGGAGTTTGGTCGTCCTTCCCGTTATCGGTCCACCTTTTTTTCATTCCCCGCTTAAACCCCTGAAACCGGAAGCCCCCTTCGGCGCTCAGTATTGATCAGGTAGAGTTACAAAGATGTATGTAGCCGTAAATGTGTGTGGGTATGTGTGTATGTCAGGGCGGACATCTGGCTGGTTCATAGGACTGTAAATCGATTTAAGGTGAGTTCGATGTGGTTGTCCTACGCACACGAACTAGGCGCAGGTTCACGAATACCGTGGGCCACGAAACTAATTTTTTCACCCGCTTCCACCCATTTATAGCTGAGTCCCTGAGTTCTTGCCATGTAATCGGAGTCTCCTCGTCCCATGATTTTTCTTCGGCACACGGAACTGAGCCCCCTCATTATTATGAGCGAATTGTACGATTAGAGAAATGGATGTCATCAAATGGGATCTTATGCTTCCGGGAATAGGAGCTGAAACTACTCTTTTCCCGAGCACCTCGTCCTGCCCCTCAATTATATTTCCGCCCTCAGATCGTCCCCCGTGCGTCACTTATGGCAATACAACACATGGGGGCGGGAACAACGACTTATGCTTCTCTGGCTCAGATTTGCTGGGGTTTACTTACTTTACTACAGTTGAGGATACTGCGATTCCTCTGCAAGTGAATCTTCTAACTTGGATTCATTCATTTCCACCTTTATGGGTTATCGCGGCAGAAGCGGTTTATTTGAATGTAATTTAAATCCCTCAAAATTAATAACAGTAGGGCTTGATGATCCAGGAGAAGGGCAAACAAGGAGAAAAATCTTTGAGACTTTAAGAGCGTGGCTTCCCCTTCGTTTCGGTACATGAAGGAGCCCAACCTATTTGCGCTTCATGTTGGCACACCAGTGGACGTGTTGCGGGCGTGAGAGTGAGGGAGGAAAACAAAGGGAGAGGAACCTAGCCTGCATACATTTGCGGGTGTGCTTAATCGTCGATCCTCCTCCTTCAGTATACTCACCGGGATTAACCCCAGTGTACCCGCGACGAGAGGGTGACGGAAATCCTCTTTTGTCCTCACAACCACAGCCGTATGCCATTGTACACAGATCCGTCCGCACCCACACATAAACACACCGTATGAGCATTTCATAAGTCCCCTTTCCCTCCCCTCAACTATCAAATTATCCCCTCCCTCTCAAATCATCTCATCATAACTATCCATCTGTGAAATAACAGGCTATTTGGGGGGACAAGACTCTGAACAACAAGAAGTGGCATTGAAGGCCCATGTAATAATTAATAAAATTGATGGATACTGCTGTATATACCCACCTACTCTGGCTTGAGTGAGCATGAGGAATCCGACGTAATTTCAGTGCGGGATGCGTAGAGTAATCGGATTTGGAGATCCAAGCTACCGCAACCACCCAGTTACGAGTCCAATCATGCTCATTATTTGCTCCACACACACACACACACAGACACACCATCACACGTGAGGGGCTCCACGAGGATTACTTCGTGCTCATGTGGGTGGAAGGTAGTGGTGGGTATGGAGGGTATTACTATATGCTACACCCGCCTGCCTGTCCTTCTCCTAGCTCATGAGAGAAAAATCCATGAGTGGATCCACAATTTATCATTCCTCCATTCATCAGGACCTTGCTTGGTCCTCGGGTTAGCACAGGCCGAGTCACTATTTTCAATGGGAAGCCCGGAAATATTTCATCCGCACAGCTACCACCTAGTTACATGAGCTACCTCACGTGGGAGCCTGCACACGACCGCAGCGCTTTCCTTCCTCGTGAGGAAGTTCAGTGAACTCTGCAGTTGGGTGTGAATTTCACCTTGTATACCTGCTACCGGTAACTATGGTGCTGTTAATGTAGTCAGAGCTGTAGGTTTAGGATCCCTGGACCGGTGGACAGTTTAAGTACAGCTGGACAACTACCGGTGTCTAAATTCCAGGGCGAACAGATGAACTGCTGTTCATATACCCGCACAAAATAATCGCAATCGTTCAAATACCTCTACCAGTACTGTGCATGCAAGACGGTCCAGTTTTTTATTGTGTCTCTCTACTTTCAACAACAACTGGAGGTAAGCATCAAAACTGACCACGACTCCGAGCACCAAGTTCCGGAATAAAATGAAAGTTGTACTAGTATTAGCACTAGTAGCAGCCGCAGTTCGTATAACGC